>QPGU01000065.1:19280-38390 GCA_004135705.1 Alloteropsis semialata | reverse complement strand
GAGGTCGAGTTAGCCTCTGCCGCGTCGAGGAATTGATGAACGCCATTAATGAAGTCAGATGAGCGTCTATCCGCGTTGTACATCCATTGCCGATTCATCTATATAAATATCATTTCAAATATGTAAATATCATTTCATGTATGTAAATATCATTCACAAAATACAACGAAAAATATGTAAATATCATTTGAAATATGAACATCATTTGAAGTCTCTAAAAAGATGTAATTCTAAAGAGATGGTTTTGTTGCTTGGAGCAGGTCAGGGCCCTCAGGGGCGGCACGTGAGGCGGAGAGTATCCGATGGAGCCGGTTGCTTCACCGGGAAGAGAGTGCAGAAGAGTTGATTTGAGTGGTCACTGTAGCAATGGTGGACATGGACGTAATACGCTCTCGCTCAGAGCTAGCAGTATGGTGCTACAGTAACCAACGGCACGATGGCCGACCACCACATTTCAAAATCATCAACGTCTTACTTTTGCTCATCTCAAAAAAAAATTAAAGGAGTGATTTGCCTGAGATATGTTGTCTTTCATTTGACCTTGAACTTAGAGCATAAGAAACATTATAGGTGGTAAAAAAAATTGGTTCATGGTAGGCATGGAACCATGGGACACACCCAGCCCAACCATCACAACCGATCCGTTGCTTGGGCATGGATGTGTCTCATGGTTTGATGACAACCATGAGAAGCATAACTATATAATACAAGCTCAAGCTCAAGGTCATCATGTGTTACCCAGCTAGAAAACTAGGTAAAATTTGATATCATCATAGGCATGCCTAGAGTTGAATTGTTTTAGTTCAAGATATTGACAACCATGAGAAGTAAAATTGAATTTAAAATCTAACTAAATAAGAATATCATTTATAATCTCAAAAAATCCTAATAACCCTAAATATCAACGTCATTTGAAGCCTCTATAAAAAGATGTAATTCTAAAGTTCGTAATAAGCCTAAATATGAATATTATTTATAATATCTAAAAATCCTAATAACCCTAAATATGAATATCATTTATAATATCTAAAAATCATAATAAGCATAAATATGAAAATCATTTAAAGTTTCTACAAATAATCCAAAAATCTAAACAATGTCTAAAAATTTGTGCATCATCTCTACACATGCAACAACTAACTATATAGTGATTCTCTATTACAAATTCGTAATAAAAATGAAGATTAAATCTAAAATCTCTTATTTCAATCCATTCCACAAAACACAAATTACTCAAAACATAGAGCATGAAATAGACTATACTAACCGTCAAAAGAGAGAGGATGAAGTTGCTAACCTTCTAGCGGACTTGGTTTGCAAAATCTCCAAAAGTTATGAAAATTTTGGACATGAGCTCCCCCAACCCGAGCTCAATGGAGGATGAAGAAATGAGCCATAGCTCGGGCTAGGGGAGGAAGAAGGCCCCTTTATACGCAGAGCCCCTTTGGTACCGATTGGTGGCACCACCCGGTACCAAAGGGGGTCACATTGGTACCGGTTGGTGTCACCAACCGGTACCAAAGGCCCCGAGGCTCATTGGTACGTGACACCAACCGGTACCAATGTGTGCTCATAGGTACCGGTTGGTGCCACCAACCGGTACCTATGAGCGCGTAAAATTATAGACCGTTGGACCCGGTACCAATGCAATCATTGGTACCGGGTCCGATCCATCCGTGACCTATGAGGGGTGGCGGATGGAGAGTTCTTTGGTAGTGTCATAACCACCAATATGAAGCGATCCACCTCATACAGGACGTAAGGTATTACGCTCTCCATTGAGGTGGCCCGAACCTGTCTAAATCGTTCTCGTGTTCACCATCGTGCTTCTAGTTCCGGCGAGGCCCTTACGAACAACTCGACTATATTGGGATACCCCAAGGTAGGCTAGCCGGTATAAAAAACCGACAGCTGGCGCGCCAGGTAGGGGCTCTCGTCGAGAATCATCAAGCAAGCTCGATGGCACCAGTCATCATCTCCAGCAGCGGCGACATCGCGTTCGACAAGGGTGTGACTTTCGTCTTCGGCTCATGGGTCTGCACGGCGGACGGCGCGGGCGGATTCGATCACGTCCTCAAGCCGACGACTTCGGCGCAACTCGGCGACAAGCTCGGTGAGATCGCGCAACTAGACCCGACTCCAACTCGGGTTCGGGCAAGCTCAAGTCCTAGTTCGAATTCAACTCAGACTAGGAAGACAACAAAATGGGCAAAGCAAACCGAGTCGGTCTCTGAACCATCGGTTATGCCAAAACCCAACCCACCCAAGACCCAGAAAAGGAGGAGCATAGACACTGCTAGGCGGACGGCCACTACCCCGAGTGAAATTCCCTTTGGACTCGCGGGAACCGCCTCCGTCTACCAGGCGGCAATCTCCGAGCAACTCCGATCTGCGGTTGAACTCAATGAGGTTCCACTTAAAGGAACACAATCCGGGCTTGTGATCACAGCAACCCCGGAGGGCAGATTTGTTCATTGGCTACGACGCAAGCCAAGGCTCGAGGCAGAAGAAGACCTGGAGATGTCCAGCATCATCGCGTGCATCGATCCACTCCCCTTCCAGCAAGGAGTAACACTGGGATCATTAGAAGAACCTGGCTCCACCCTCCCTGCATCCTCAAGCACTGGGAGATTCTCTCCCGATCGTGAAGCTATGGTGAGCATCCAACATCCTGAGGAAATCTCTGCGGATGAGCCCTCAATAGCCAATGAAGCCCAAGATGACAAGGGCCGGCGCAGGGAGCGCAACACGGCTCGTGCTGCTCGGTGCCGACGCGCAGCCGCAGCCCTAGCCCCAGCCAACCTGGACCCTCAGTTCAGGCGAGTTGCCGGGCACAACGTCTACACCAACGCCTCAGCAAACATCCTAGCTGTGTCTCAGGAACTAGACAACCTGGCGCAAACTCCAGAAATCGCTAGGATGAAGGCGATGCTC
Source organism: Alloteropsis semialata (assembly GCA_004135705.1). NCBI lineage: Eukaryota > Viridiplantae > Streptophyta > Magnoliopsida > Poales > Poaceae > Alloteropsis > Alloteropsis semialata. The sequence continues at coordinate 35,456 of QPGU01000065.1, read as the reverse complement.
GAGACAACAGTGACCCAACATGATGCAATCAACCCTGCTCGATCCATCACCAAATCCAAGACTGCTAGTCACCAAGGCAGCAGTCAGCACCCACCAGAAGGAAGCCGCCGCGGCGGAAGTCAACATCAACCCGGCGGCAGCCGCAACCAAGGTGGCGGACGCAATCAAGCCGGCGGCAGCAGACAATAACCTGCAGCTGGTGCGGGAGGCACAGTGGTCGGTGCCGGCGGTAGACACCACGGCGCCGCACCCAGCCACCACACCGCTGCCAACAGCCGCAACGCTCCTCCACGGGACCGAGGGGCCGCCGGCCCTCCTCCCGAGGAAGAAGACGAAGACCTATGCCGCAACCTCAGAAACAGGGACGCGAGGACCGTCATCACTGAATGGGCCCGCATTCGTGAAGAAGAGGAACTCAGGCAGCGTCGGGAATACGACCAAAACTATGGTCCATTAAACAAAGGGTTCCCAAATATTCAACAAGTACGACGGGTTCCTGGTCTTTACGAACCGACTCAGGGCCACCTCATGGCCCGAGAAGTTCAAACCATCCATCGAGAAGTACGATGGGAAATGTGATCCTGAACAGTGGCTGCGCATCTACACTTCCGCGATAAAGGCCGCTAAAGGGAACTCTGACACAATGTGCACATACTTCCCTATGTCGCTCGAGCCTACTCCACTAACATGGTTGGAGGGACTCAAGTACGGCTCTATAGACAACTGGGACACGCTCTGCAAAGAGTTCATCAACAACTTCCAAGGCACATGGTACAAGCCGGGTACTCGCTTCGACCTTGCCCAGTGCAAACAGGGGAAGAACGAGTACCTAAGAAGCTACATACGCCGCTTTTGGGAGAAGAGGGCTACATGCGTAGACCTCACCGACCAGGACGTTATCGACTGTTTCCATGGCATGGGAATCGAAGTCCACTATGCCTCAGTGGCGCATCCACGAGCCAACGGGCAAGTTGAGTGGGCTAACGGGCTAATCCTCCAAGGCTTGAAGGCTCGGCTCTACGATCCACTCAAACAATATGGCGAAAAGTGGGTGCAAGAACTCCCAACAGTGGTCTAGGGGCTAAGAACCCAACCAAGTCGAGCAACAGGGCAAACGCCTTTCTTCCTGGTCTATGGGTCCGAAGCTGTCCTACCAGTAGATGTTGAATACAAAGCTCCACGGATTGCAAACTACTCGGAGGAAGCACCAGAAGAATCCCGAGCAGAAGACATCGACATGGTTGAAGAAGCACGGCTCACGGCGTTGATCCGAACGACGAGATATCTGCAAGATCTGCGGAGATATCATGACCAACACGTCCAGTAGAACTATTCTACTCAGTTTATTTGCATCAGTCACTCTGTTAATTGTAGATTAGTAGCAAAATGATGTTTATGTCATGTTTTTCCACACTCAGTATGACTAGGGTTTCGGGTAGCCCAAGAAATAGGGGAGTAAGAGCACTGAGTACTTGCAATTTCCCAAATCCGAACCCTAGATCTAAGAAAAAGCAACCACATAGAGCCCAAATCCCCCCAAAACTCAATTTTCACCCAAAATGCCCAAGCCGCAAACCCTAGATCTAAGCAGTTTTCAACCAAAATGCCCAAGCCGCAAACCCTAGATCTAAGAAAATCCGCAAAGACCTTACCTTCTCGATGGCTGGCCATCAAATCCGGTCGACACCTCTCACCGGCTGCCATGAGGATACCTCGGCGGAGCCCCTCGACGGTGGCGCACGCGCCCAGAGCGCATGCACCGCCGGTGATAGGGCCCGCAAGGGCAAGGCGGCGCCAGTGAGATGGGACAGAAGAGAGGGGAAGGGGAAGCAGCGCGCGGCCACGGCCATGAGCTCGGCCGTGCGGCGGCCGTCGGCACAGTAGAACAGCGTGCGCCGGCGGTGGTGCGGCGCGGCGGCGCAGAGAAGATAGCGGCTGCGTGCGGGGAAGAAGAGTGGCTGCGCCCTGGGGGGAGAATGGAACCCTAGGGTTTCAGACCGGGCCGCGAGCTCTTTTAAGCAAGCGAGATCGGCGGCCAGCCGTCTGATCAGATCGGATGGTCTGGATTCAGGCGGGGCGGTGCGGTCGGTCGGGCTGGGCCAGAATGGCGGCCCAGCCATTGGCTGCTGGGCTCGAGGCTTAGGCGGGCGCTGGGGAACCGCACAGTGTCGGGCCACTTCGGCAGCCCAGCCATTTGCTGTCGGGCCGACAGCCCAAGCTGAATTGGTTGCTATTCATAAGTCTGATTTTCCTCCCTGAGCTTTATTTCAGTATTTCTCAGTGTATTTTTTCAGTATTTCACGTATTTGCATTAGTTTAATTGTGATTGAAAATAAAGACACTGGTTAAATTAACTGAATTGGTTGCTATTCATAAGTCTGATTTTCCTCCCTGAGCTTTATTTCAGTATTTCTCAGTGTATTTTTTTAGTATTTCATGTATTTGCATTAGTTTAATTGCGATTGAATATAAAGACACTGGTTAAATTAAGTTAAGTCGCTCTGAGTGAATAGAACCAACGTGAAATTTGCTCAGATTTATTTAATTGTATTTTAGGCACATAATTAATTCTAACCAACATTGTTATTAATTTTTTGCCTAAAAATATCAGTTTAAGTTTAAGTTAATTTTGTTTCTGCCCAACGGTGACTCAAAGTTGTTAATTGTTAATTTACTTCTGTAATTTGATTCTGCCCAACGGTGATTTAAATGTCTCCATGTCAATTAAGTTTAAGTTAAGTTTGAGTTAATTATTGCTTCTGCCCAACGGTGATGCATGTTAGTTGCTAATGTTTTTTAATCAAGCCAACGCAGACGAAATACATGTTATGAAAGTTTTTGTCCTTATTACTCATTAAATTTATTTTTTCTTATACTCAGACGTGACTCCTACAGTCATCTTGGGCTATGTCAATGGCATTGAGGTACTTGGTGGAAATAACTTTGCAAAGTGGAAGGCTCAGGTCTCCTTATGCTTGCTAGTTATGGATAAGGACCACTCCTTGAGAGAGCCCGTTCCCGTTGCGCCAGTTGCTGCAGGGGCTAATGATGCCACCCTTGCTGAGCGCACTGCTGCCTATGAGAAAGATGCGGTGGGATCGGTCTGATAGAGTGGCTCTCTCTGTCATGGATATGACCGTAAACCCGTTTATAAGGGGAGCTCTTCCTAAGAACACCAAGAGTGCTATGGAATTCATGGACAAGGTTGAGGAGTACTTCCAGGGGTCATCTAAGGCCACTGCCAGCACCCTTCTGAGCAAATTAATGAACAGTAAGTACAATGGGCAAGGCAGCGTGAGGGAGCACATCATGGGTTTTGTTGATTTTAGAGACAAGCTCAAAGATTTGAAGTGCCCCCTTAATGACAAGGTTCTGCTCCATCATGTGATGTTGTCCCTCCCCTTAGTGTCGAGCCATTTAAGATCAATTATAATGGCAGTGACAACAAGTGGGACATTCCCACATTGACTGCTAAGTTTAGCCAGGAGGAGCAAGATATGCATGAGGGGAAAGGCAGGAAAGCCAACAAGCCCAAGAAGAAGCATGGAAAGAAGTCATATGATGGTCCTAAGGATGCTCCTAAGGCAGATGGATCCTCCATAGAAAAGGAGCCCAAATGCTATCATTGCAAGGTGTTGACACTAGATTTTGGAATCTGAGTCAAAGAAGAAGGTTGATCAATTATAAAGGCTGAGGTCAGAAAAGGTGACTATGCCAACCTCATCAGGCAGGATAAGCAAGATATGCATGAGGGGAAAGGCAGGAAAGCCAACAAGCCCAAGAAGAAGCATGGAAAGAAGTCATATGATGGTCCTAAGGATGCTCCTAAGGCAGATGGATCCTCCTTAGAAAAGGAGCCCAAATGCTATCATTGCAAGGTGTTGCACACTAGATTTTGGAATCTGAGTCAAAGAAGAAGGTTGATTGCGAGTCCGATGGATTGCTGCAGCTAGGCCGATACGATGAAAACGATGAAGCCGATTCAGGACTTGACGAGTACGTTGATGATGACCAGATGATGTCAGCGGGATGCCAGGGCCGAAGCCGATGAAGACAAGGGCTCGTGTTGAGTCCGATCAGGTCAAGGAAGGAAGGCTTCTTGTGGGCCCAAGGATTTGAATATTTGTAATAGTTAAGAGTCATAGTTTAGTAAGTCTTCTTCAAAGACGCGTTCGATTAGGTTTCGTATTTTGTTTCTGGGTATAAATATAAACCCATGTAGTTTGTAATAAGACGATACACATCCAATACACAATCTTTTCTCGGCATCACACCAAAACCCTAGGAGTAGGAGTAACGTAGTACTCGATGAGTTTCTTCCAGCAAACAGGGCTGCATCGGATCGATCTCCGGCTTGCTTGTAAGTTCCATCACCTATCGGATCGTTTAAGCTTTAGTTTGCGGCGTATCGCCCTTGCTTCGTTTAATCTATCCAAATTTATCAGTTTCTGCTCGTTACTTGATAAGGCTGCATCAGTTTGATCTCTTATTTTAGTTTCTAGTAGTGCCAAGTTATCCTGGTTTAATTTAAAGGTTCATCGGCTCATATCTGTTTGCATATCGGCTCAAGTGCTATCGGTTTCATATCTTTATAGACGATATTGTTCATGAATAAAGCTGTTTTAAACCTTTAAGTTATTCCTTTGTGGTGAATCTTTGATAAAATGTTAATTAAGATAAATAGATCTATCGGTTCATGAATCTTTGCTTATCGCCTGTTGTCAACGTTGTCTCGGTTAGGTCTGATCCGATTGATACCGCTTTAAAATTGGTGCAGTGACGAGATCAGATTTATTTATGTTAAATAATATTTTAATCTTAGATTTGCTATGGAAATCGGCTCTAATAGTCAGTGGATCATTTACGCTTTAAATTTAATATGATATATCATTACTATTTGGAAACCAGCCGATTAGTACATGTCTTCAAGAAGCTACACGGAGGGGCTCCTTGAGCCGATCGACATTGGAACGATTCGGGGCCTTGGCCGATTCGTTCCTCGAGGATACTGATTAAACTCTACCTTGTCAATTTCAGGTCAAATTGACTGGCACGCCCCGAACCTTTTGTTGCAGGACCTGCACTGGAGTGAAGCAGATCTCCCAGGCCTTCGGTGTGTTGCTACGTGAAGATCATCACCTGATTTCGCATCAACATACTTTTTGGCACGCCCAGTGGGTCACGACAAGTTCTAGATGGCGAAAGCTGTGGAGGGTGGGAACAAGGACACCAACAAGAAAGCTGATGAGTTGTTTTCTTCTTTCACCGAATGCCTGTAAGAAGAATACATCGGCAACCTCAAACTATTGGTGGAGCGGTGCGGCAAATCAAAGGGGCATTCATTGGCGCAAATGGAGTGATCTCACATTGCCAAAGTGTCATGGGGGGCTCGGGTTCAGGGACATAAAAATGTTCAACCTGTCAATGCTTGGCAAGCAAGGATGAAGGCTGATGACTAACTCAGAGTCGTTGTGCGCTCGTGTTCTGAAAGGGAAGTATTTCCCCCAAGGTGAGTTCATGACGGCTTGAAAGAAGAAGAATTCATCACATACATGGTGGGCAATTGAAACGACCTGGAATTTTAGAAACGAGAATCCGAATCCCTGTACCATTGTGATAGTCCCAGAATCAACAGCTATCACGTACAGAACTCATTTCAGCTGGATATCACCTCCATACAACGAAAACAATCATCAGAGTTAGCTTACAACAAGGATATATATAATGGAAAGCGTACTGATACAAGCCCCTTGGGCTAAACGACAATATGAAAACCAACGCAATGGTAACTAGGCTTCAGGCCAGCTTCATCTTCAGAGCGCCACTTCCACAGGCAACACTTGAGTATAGCACAGCAACCTTCTCACCAACTCCTCCAGAGTTGGTCTTGCACTTCGAGTCTTTACCTGTTCATTCACAAACTGCCCCCAAGGATTGGGACAGGTCCACGTCACCATCCGTAATGCAAGCTTTAAGGTCGCCTAATCTAGGGTATCAAAATATACAAGGAATATAGCTGTGGTTTCCTATGCAGCAGCAGCATCTCCATCCCAAAACCATTCTCACAACACCACGAGCAATCCTGGCGCACCAGGTACCCGACTCCAAATCAATCTTCCGCTCATCACTCTCTAGGCGATGTGAAAGCTCCCACCCTTCACATCTCAACTGCCCGAGGCAGGCCCTACTCTAGAGGGGAGGTAGAAATCCCTAAAACAATGGCGAAAATAACAGTTTCACACAGGAATCGTCCCTTGTCCGCGGACGGCGGCTATATATATAGATTAGACTCTATAGAGTTTGTACTCCTGGAACCACTCGGGCTGCAAGCCGGGGATCAACCGACTGAGACACAACCCACAGCACAGACCCTAGCCAGTGAACGGTACCCTCCTGCTTTTCCCGGCTTAGGATACACTGAAGACGCAACTCGGTGTCCGAGAACTGTGATGGCCTCCCCGCGGTGGCCAAGTCCCGGGGTATGAGCCTCCTTCGGGGGAACAAAGGTCATCGCCTTTTCCCCCACACACTTCCGCTAACTCCTTACAGTCCGGGTACCGCACTTAACTAGGCTGGCTGGAACACCCCCCAGTAGATGTAAGTGGTGAGCACGGAAAGTCCTGAGGAAAGTCATAACCAACTCGGTTTTTGGTGCCGGGGTGAGCGTCACCGTCAAATAGCGTATCCACCTCCAGTGGTCCGCTCGCGCACCCATTACAGGTATTGCCGCCAAACTCCTCAAGTAGCACAAGAACTCGTACCCGCCACAGGTACACCACAGGATGCGCCTAAGTTCGCNTGACACCTTGCATTTGTAAAAAGTTCAGTGCCTGTTGCTATGACTGGTAAGTGGTACTGTTGATATTATGTGGGTTCAGATTCGGAGGCTTCCACTGTTGATGAAACCTCTCGTTGATACTTGATTGTATCAAATTTCAAAAATATTAGTCATAAGGACACGGCATACATGCTTTTTTTAGCTTGTTGTTGTTAATGATCATAACCTTTACTGATTGGCATTTTGTTTTTCTCAGGATTATCTCTATTTTAGTTGGCAGTTCCCATCCTTTGGGATCAGAGTACCTACATATATATGTATGCCTATCTTTATCACATATATTTTGCCAATTGTTTGGGAGGATCAATATCTGCCTCATCAACCAGCTTACTGGGAAACATATTGAGAAGTCATGTGAGCATCTTTCTCACTTGTTCGTATAACTTTCTCTCTATGTTGTTGACATGAAATGTTTCGGAGTTGTGAGCAACCTTTGATGAGTGAGAATTTCTCTTTCTCCTATTTGTGCAGACTACGGTATATTCCATGCAGATATCCATCACGGATGCGCTGATTTGGTGCCACTGCAGAGATTTTTTGATGAAGAAGAGGGCTTCCTTGTCAAGGATTGTTGCATTATTGAAGTGGAAGTGACAGTCCTTTCAGAGAGCCCCCCTCAGCAAGTTTTGAACATTGCAGCTCGGTAAGCCTTTCTGGGCATTAGCTTGTTTCAAGCAATATGGCAATTTGCAATTCCAAATCTTACCCTCGACGTGTATTTTTGTGATACATGATATCAATATTGAGTAAATTTCGAGGCTTGGAAAGAGTAATATATTTTGTCACCCTCATCATCATTCGCTACTTTGGTACCTTTTTGACAACGCATAATCTTTGCTTGAACCTGACATGTTTTTTTGTTGCATCTTGCATGATTCTGCGCTTGTACTTTGTAGCGATGCTGGAGGGACAAATCAGCACGCTGCTGAAGAAGAGGAGTACCGTAACCCATTCGAGTGGGACATGTCACCTTTTTTTTGCATCTTCCAAAAGGATCCGGGGTTTGACATCACGGAATTGATTTTAAAGCATAGACCCCTGGATGGATTTCCACAGGCGTGGTAGCTAAAGTTCATTTGATGTAAATAGCATGAAAATAATCAAAATAGTAATGTGCCCTTGTCCAATTCTCATTATTTGTTTTAGATTAGATGTACTGCTCCTTTCTTTCTTTTTTCAGAATTCGGTTTTCACTTGTCGATGTAGCAAGTTTAAGGAAACGTTGTCAAATGGAAATTAATATTTTGTGATGTGATCGGTGATGGGTATATTGCTACTGAATTAAATGATGACCTCTCAGTCAGCTGTTCCTCTGCTAAGTGTTTCTGGCCAGTGATCACCATTGTCTTTGTTCTGAACTGAATTTTCTGTTCTTGGTTGCGGAAGGTAAGCAAACAAATCAAACATCAGATCATGCCTTGCCTTCATATGTCAATATTCCTTGTCCACTAAGGACGGAAGGAGTGACTAGTGAGTGCATTCTCAGCATCGGCACCGACTGTAGCAGAGATTTTCGCGGAGGTAAGGCTTCTTGCAGCCTATGCTGCAGCGAGCCAGCGTCCCGCGTGTAGTAGCACAGGGACAGCGCAGCACTCGATGCCCGTCCGCCTCTCCGGATCACAACGTGATGCGATCGGCGATGGCAATAGAGGCTACGGCCAGGGCTACTGGCACCTGCACGCCTGCAGTTCGCACGCACGCGACCAGGACTTGTAAAATGTAAACATAAACACGCATTGTAAAAGAGCCGACTGATCTCGGTTAAAGCTCAGGCAGGCACGGATGAACATAACTGCCGACTGATCTCGGTTAAAGCTCAGGCAGGCACGGATGAACATAACTGAAATCAAAAGCATCAAAATCAAGGTTATTCACCGTAACAGCATTGATACTCCGCATCAAAGAACGAAAAAAAAAAGAAACCAGAAGCAATATGGTCAAACTTTCACGACATCTACAAAGTTACAGCCTACACATAGCAGCTTTCTCCACATCTATGTTTTTCAAGCCTTGGCATTGCCTTCAATGTACCAAGACACAAGACTGGTGGAAGACTATCCGAGGACACCAAATTGTTAGCAAGGCAGACCTTATAGCTAGAATGTCAGTTCTTCTTTTTGGTGCTGACAATTCCTTCCCTTGGACTAGAATGCCAGATGTTTTTGTGCTGGGGATTCCTGCCCTTGGACTTGGAGCAAAGCTCAACCAGGCGCTTGTTACACTGACAGCACCGTACTAGCAACAATATCAGAAAATTATGTTAGATCATAAATTACTATGGAGCAATCAGAATGCTTTTCTTGAGCCAGTATGTCAGTACCTTTCCTTCGCCCTACTCGCCACCAGAGCTTGTCGGCCATAAACAGCATGTAGTATCAGGAATGCCGTACCCGTTGAAACACAGGCCAAACAAAGACCTCTCCAGATACGAAGCCCAACTCTTGTGGTCGGCTTCCAACACATCACTCCCACACCAAGAAGCAGAGTCAGGAAGCAGCATAGTCCACCAAGTAAGTAGAACACCGCTAACATGTTGTCCTGCCAATTTTCAGCCGAGTTGTTTGAGAGCACAGATGATACTGCTGCAAACATAGCCAAGGAAGTATAGACCGGCATGTAGCATTCAAACTCTGTCACTGGATCAGTAGTTGGAGCCAAGCAACATCTCAGCTTCTTCAACCATCTTGCCCATATGCTTCTGTACCAGTCCTTGATATGAATCACCTCTTGAACATGAGCCCCATCCAAATTTTTCAAATCGCTGAACTCAACTACAGCATGTTCAGGATCTAACATCGACCGACAAGACCTATTGCCTGATTCAAAGGGTGTCCGTTGGACTCATAAGCATGGTAGTTCCAACCTCTCAATACGTCCCAATTCAAATGAAGTCTCATTTTTGTGGTGACCATGATAGTGAAGTCAGACTTCTCTATATCTCGGAATATCCGCACATGGTACCTGCTCTCATTGCTGGTAGGATACTGAATAATTACCCCTGTCCTCCATTTTCCTCTAATCAATACATCAACTCTGGAGTAGATGTTGAAGTTAGGGTGAGGACCGATGCCATGATGCTCACTGTCAACAGAGGAAACCAGTGGTGGTCGGAGATTTTCCTTTTCCAGAAAAATGCCGTTGCCACCTGATCTATCATGGATTGGCTTGACAAGAATCATACCATTGCTAATGCTGATGTCTAGAACAGTAGCTTCCACAAACATGTGCCCATCAGCTTCAATCATTTCTACAGTGCTTCCAATCTGCAGATAAGGCGGCAATGGCTCCAGGGCCAACTTGTTGCCATAGTGAATAAACTCCTTGACATTTGTCACAGTTGAACAGATGCTATCCATTGTCCTCTTCAAACAAGACCTGAAAGATGCACCCTCAAATCGCCCTGAACACCAAGACATGCATCTGGCTCCATTTTTTGAGCCCTTATCATCAAGCAGAGGAAGACGATCCTCCATGGCTGAAACGATTCCAACTGCAATTTCAATAAGAGATCATGTTGTCAATGCTGCTGAATTCTCAGCGTAGTATGATGGTGAGGAGCAAGGCATATGCAGGGTGTCGTTGAAGGAGTAGCAATGGAATGACAGACTCACCGTTTGGTCGTGCCAAACTCGCTCCGCCCTGCGCTCGGCGTGGTGTCCCAACTTCACGAGAATGTGGGGAGGAAGGGGCCTAGACCCGTCGGCGGCGGCGTTGAAGGCCACGCCGCTGTTTGAGCGTGGAGTACTGTAGTCCCCGTGAAGCGCTCAAACCAGCAGAGATTTCAGGCGGGGACGGGGGGCGGGGGTGGCGACGTCTTAACGGCGGCGAGGTGGGGGCAGAGCGGCGACGGGATTACTCGGCGCAGCGTGCTGGCGTCGCCGCGCGAAGGACCAACCCGCGCGAGCCTGCGCACGCAGTAATCGAGGGTAAAATGGGGCGGAGTATGATGATACCGAGGGGTGAGAGGAAGCGGCGGCGGCTTACCTGCGGCGAGGTGGGGGTGGAGCGGCGACGCGATTACTCGGCGCAGCGTGGTGGCGTCCTCGCGAAGCCCAACTCGCGCGAGCCTGCGCAGTAATCTAGGGTGCGGAGGGGAGATAGGAAGCGGCGGATTACCATTTACCTGCGGCGAGGTGGCGGCGGAGGTGCGATCCCGCGACGGCGGCGTCGCGGTCGCCGGGTCGCCGCGCCGGCCTAGTCCGCCGTGTGGCAGCGCCGCAACGGTAGCCTGCTCCCCCCGCCACGGGGGTTTTCGCTTTTCAGGGACGGAACTGCGAAGCTGTCTTGCAGCTGGCGGTGTTGGGCCCGATTTTGGAGCGGCAGTGTTGGGCCCGATTTTGCAACGGGCTGGGCTTAGTCTAGTGGACAGCACATACGATTTTTATTCTTTCTTTTAATTTTGTCAGTATTTAATTTTTTTTCTTTTTTTCATTCCTTTCTTCTCTTCTCTTCTCTTCTCTTTGTGCCTCTCTACCTGTTTCCTATTGTGACCAAAATTTTGCTTCATCGCTTCAACTACTATATGAAAAATAGTTCCGAAAAAAACTTTTTTATAGCAGATTAATCCGATCACAAAAAAAGAAAATAATAAATTAATATCGATGTTGTTATTAATTAATATAAACACACGCGGGCCCATCTGTTCGAGGTGGGGAGACAGAGAGCAGAGCGAGGGCTATGACAATGTCGCTACAGCCTTTTTACTTCTCATCAAATCGTGCGGTATCTTATGCTCAAAAAAAATCGTGTGGTATCTTTTTTCGGAAAATCTTAGCTAAGGTTCCGGCTTATCACTCTTACCGAAGAATTCGATGATTTTTCTCTGAATTTTCTCACTGTGTCATCTTCTTGTTTGCATATTAAATCTAGCAGTCTCGATTTTTGGTTAACATACAGGGCAGATATAAGGTTCAGGATCTCTAGTCGATCAGTGTCAGCTTCAGAATAACCGTGGAAGATCAGAGGCGCCTGGTTCAGGCGAAACTGCATTTTTTGCAAGGAAATATCTGCTCCTGCAGAGTCCATTCCTGTCTCTGTGATCAAACAATCCATCTGGTGCCCGGACAAGGACAATGCCAAGGCCACAAATCCAACATGCCTTGTCCTGATAAGATGTCAATATGGAGTAACATTTTTCTTCTTTCCTTTTGTAACTTGTGTTCCTGCAACGGCCGTGCGGCTTTTCAGCTGATCGGTTGAGTTCTGAGCCATATTGAAGACCAATGGTGGTCACCCTTGGATGATGAGTGATTGACAACCGTTGAGTGGATTGATGTGTCTCTTGGCTCGTGATGTGCAGGTGTAGGATGCGACATGGCCGCCGACGGCGCGCGGTGAAGGTCAGGCGCGAAAGATTCATGCCGATGAACCAAAGGCGGTGAAGGATGGACGAGTAGGTTTGGACCGAGGGACCCGAAGAGTCCGATGGAGTCACGTGCAATCCGCATGGTGCATGGAAGAGCAAGAGTACACGGTGTGATGAAGACGGCGCCGGTCGAGTCAAGCGGGACGGAGGCGTCAAAGGCTTGGCGGAGGCCGGACACGCGTCGACATCGAGGAGGTCGCGTGGCGGCCAAGCGGAGATGGACGGTTTGGGTGGTTTGGGCCTCAAAACCACTAGGCAGACGGGTTTGCCGGTTTGGGCCTCAAAACCGGGGGCGCGTCCGGTGCGGCCGGATGGCGGAATGGAGGGCACGTGGCGCCATCACAAAGCTTGCGTCGAGACGAAGCGAAGTTGTGAAGGCGGCGTGTCCGTCCGATTCATCTGCAAAAAGATGGACCATTTTGCCCCTGTGCGGGTATGTATCTTAGTTATAGGAGTAGGGGTAATTTCTTCTTTCGTCGGACTCCATATATTGAGGGGGATGGCTGGTTGGAGAGGTGGTTCTCTTGCCTCCTTGAAACCCTAAGTCATTTGCATCTTGCACTAGAGAGAGAAGAGAGGAGAGAGTAGAGAGAAGATGAGCATCTCTTGCCTTTGCTCTTGATTTTGTGATGTAGCCTTGAATTCTTGTATTTGTACAGGTGAATACCTCGTGATGCTAATGGAAGTTGTTTGAATCCGAGCTCCAATCTTCCCCTTCTTCTAGTTTCCTTCTCTTGGTATTTTTGCCATTTTCGGAGCTATTTTTGGGGCGATTTTCGATCTCGCGATTCGTGGTGTTTTAGTGCGATTTTCTTGGGGGAAATTGAAGCTAGGACATGCCTAACATCATTTAGGGTGTTCCCCTTGCAAGATTTGGCACGAGCTCTTCGGATTTTGGATTTCCCCGAAAATCCCCTTCTCATGTGTTCTTGAACGAATCCACGAAATTGAAGATGATAGCTCAATCTTTTTGTAGGGATCTCTTGGGCTAGGATTCACCATGGCATAGTGATGCTACAGCTGTGAAATCGTTGGATTCGGACCTCATTTGAGTGGTTTTCAAGATTTAGATTTTGGGGTTGTTCTTGAGTTGTTCTTCACTTGTTTTTGACTCTTCCAAGATCCACGAAATTCGAGTGTTGCCTTGATCTTTTTGTGGAGATTTTTTGGACATAGACTCATTATGTTGTTGTGAAGCTATGGCGCAAATTTCGTGAGTTTTGGAGGTCGTTTGATCCTCTTTTGGAGAGTTGACTTTATTTGCGGGCTGTTTTTCTGGGTGACCTAGGTGAGCCAGGTCGGACTCAGGTGACCTGGATTTACTTGGAATTATTTCGCCTGAGACAGAGAGCTTAACCTGGCTCAGCCAGGTTTGACCCAGGTAAGCCAAGTTGGGACTAGATGAGCCAGGTCCGACCCCAGGTGAGGCAAGTCTGACCTAAGTGACCTGGAGATATTTACCACGAGACAGAGAGCTCCACCTGGCTGAGCCAAGTCCAGTCCAGGTGACCTGGGTTCAACAGAGATCTTATTGGCTTTAATTCCTTGCCAAGTTTGTTTGTGTTTGCTTCCGCTAGCCTCTTGGGCTATACCTAGCATTACCCTCTGATCCAATGGCTCCTCTATATAGCTACTTGGATTTGATCTCGCTAGAAGATTTGAGGTTTGGGTTAAACTTTGGATTTGAGACAGAGATTCTCGACGAGAATTTGCGAGGCTCCTATTCACCCCACTCTGGTCGCCATTTCGGTCCTTCACGTATATACGATTGATCAGAGATTATGGATCGGATCCGCTAGCTCTGAGCAATCGACTGGTTCCGTTCCAGCGTCAGTGCGTCACTGCCAAAATAGCCAACTTGGCGGGCATCCGTTAAGGAACAGCACTCTAACGAGAAGCAGCCAAACGAAGCCTAGTCGTCGTCGCCGTGTCAGCCGCACTGAGAAAAAAAAACGAGAGAGATAAGAATCCCAACGATAATTATTCTGGCCCATTTGAGTGAAGTGGTGCACGTCTCCTTAGTTTGGACGAGGGAGACCGGGACGGAGTACGAGGAGAAAGCAGAGCCATAGACCGTAACGAATTCATCTGGAAACAACATAATCAAATAATACTAGCATAAATCTAGACATATACGAAATCAAATACTAGTAGTATAAATCTAGACATATACGTATCATTGCACAGATGCAACCGCAGCAGCGAGGGCTTGCGATCATGGACGCCGCGGAAGACCTGTCGACGACTGCCGCAGCAACGGCAGATGACAGGTGATTTTCTCCGGGACTGCCCGTGCCCTACCGACCATTCTCTCTGTATCTCCCTCTCTTTTCCGGTTGCACTCGCATCTGAGAAATACAAGAGACCAGTGCAAAATTCAGAAACAACTTAACCTTGCAGCTGATCGACCGTAATACCTTGCTCATTTACCAATGTAGCCTTACCATCCATCCACTCATCAATTCGTAGGTCTTCTGAAACATCGGGCACTGAAGAAAGATCACTGAAGAAAACAGAAGAAAGACCAAACGCCCTTCCACAGGAGATAAGTTCAGACGGCACAGGTAATGAACACTGAACTGTTATCTACCGTGCATAATCCATTCTCATGTATTTTTCACCCATTTACGAGCACCTTCAAAATAACTGTATGCATAAAGCAAAGGCATGCTTGTGTCAGGTTGGTCTGTTTACTTTTTACAGTAGAATTTTTTTTCTTTTTATTTTGGGTGACAGGAACTCGAATTCGATCGTGTTCTAATTCAATGCCAGTATTTCTTGGGTAGCTACTTAATTACCAATTAGGTCTTCCTATGCAAAATTCATTCTCCCTCTCTCTTCTTGTTCTGGCTTGCTGAACATCTTACCTTAAAGCACACACAAAAAAAGACGATCATAATTATGTGAGCAACTTTCAGAGACATGGAAATTGGATCCAGTTGTACGAGTAGGCATTCAGTTGATATTTGCTCTATGTGCCCATTAAAATCAATTTAGCTACTTCATGACAAGTCCTAGTCCATACGCATAAAGGCCGCTTAATACCCGGATCGGATTGTCTAACTGGTTTGCACGATCATTCCAGGATTGGAGCATTCATATGAAGCTATACAAAATGCTCTTTCGTTTGACTTCATTTGGACGATTGAAGGGTTCTCCCTACTTCCCAAGCTCGGGCGCCATTTTTCCGAGACATTTGACGCAAAGGATCTCAAATGGTAATGTTTGGCCTTCACATAATCACCATGTTCCATTCCACATGCATAGGTCGTTGGGCTGAATAGTGAATACTAGCTACTCGTACTGACGCCGTCATGAGTATATAACCTTGGACAGGGGCTTGTTTTTGGAGCCGTGGAGTTACTGGGGCTTCCCAAAGTACCCTAGTTTCACTACTACAGCAGGAGCATCACAGGCGGTTCGGTTGCCCACATCACAGGCGGTTTTCAAAAGTGGTGCTGGTTAAGTGGCGCTGATAATCTGAAACGACCCGGATTCTTATTTCTAAGAATCCGAATCCCTGTACCATAGTGTTAGTCCCAGAATCAACAGCTAACACGTACAGAACTCATTCCAGCCGAATATCACATCCATACTTCGAATTAAGAATAAAACATTACATAAAAGTCTTACAATAGTGGATAACTCTGGAAGTACGTTTATTACAAGCCTCTTGGGCTAAATGCGACAAAAGGAAATACTAAGCGAAGCGGTAGCTATTCTTGTCTTGGCGATCATCCCCACAGGTTCTTCAACTTGAGCATAGCCGCAACCTCAATCGTACCAACCATCAGCGTGGTTGTCGTACTCGCTCTCGTATCCTGCATCATCATAAGCTGTTCCCAAGGAATGGAACAGTTTCACGTCACCATCCGTAATGCAAGCTTTAAGTGGCCTAAATCTAGTATAAGAAATATCAAGGAAAGGCTTAAGGTTTATCCTATGCAAGCAGCACTTCATCCCAAAACCATTC
>QPGU01000065.1:0-19141 GCA_004135705.1 Alloteropsis semialata | reverse complement strand
AAACACAACCCACAGCACAGACCCTAGCCAGTGAACGGTACCCTCCTGCTTTTCCCGGCTTAGGATACACTGAAGACGCAACTCGGTGTCCGAGAACTGTGATGGCCTCCCCCGCGGTGGCCAAGTCCCGGGGTATGAGCCTCCTTCGGGGGACAAAAGGCTACCGCCAGTTCCCCCATACACTTCTGCTAACTCCTTACAGTCCGGGTACCGCACTTAACTAGGCTGGCTGGAACACCCCCCATAGATGTAAGTGGTGAGCACGGAAAGTCCTGGGGAAAGTTATAACCAACTCGGTTTTTGGTGCCGGGGTGAGCGTCACCATCAAATAGCGTATCCACCTCCGGTGGTCCGCTCGCGCACCCATTACAGGTATTGCCGCCAAACTCCTCAAGTAGCACAAGATCACGTACCCGCCACAGGTACACCATAGGATGCGCCTAAGTTCGCACCCCAAGCCCTCGATACGAGATCGAGTTAAGCTGCTCACCCCCGCAAAGTTCTCAAAACCCCTTACTCCTTTCCTGGGTTTTTGCCCCACACACGCCAAGAATCCTATCACAACCATCCCATACACATGCAAGCATCACAATTTTATAGCATCAAAGTGTATCGGGTTTATCAAGGATAACAGTAAGTAAATAAGGCCATGCAATAGGTCATTATCATCATCATGCGAGAAAGTAAAGCACTAGCATACTAGTAGCAATGCCTAATAGGATTCAAAAGTAGGATGGGCGTGGACACCTGTGACTTTGCAATCCAAACTCATCTTGACGTAGTCGTACAAGTCTTCACCAGCCGAAGTCCAATTTGATGGAGTCGATGAAGTCTTCTAGATCTTTCTCAGATCCTAGCACACGTTTGCATAAATAAACAACGGCATTCTAATGCGAATAAACTCCAAATAAGAAGCAATAAGAACCAAATAACACCAAACCTCACACTAACGGGTAGTTCATGATTTTAGAAGGAATACTGAAATTGGTTTCACATTATTCTGAGCTACGATTGATTTTATACACTTTTTCCTTTAATAAACCCTTTCTAGATTTCCGCAAAAGGAAAAGAAAACAACTGACATGCGGCAACACCGAAATGCGTCACATGCCAGGCCCGGGTTAGCCGTGCTAACATCATTATGTTGTCATCACGTAGGGTTAGTATCTGACGTCAACAGTGGGCCATGCTGACATCAATGTTGACCAAGTCAACAACAAGTGTCAACTGGTCAACAGGGTAAAGAGAGGTTTAGGCTAGTTAGTGGTTCAAGTCAGTTGGTTGGATAGATTGAGTCGATCAGATGGGGGTACATGTCAGTGGCGCTATCGACCAAACGAGACAACACTCGTAGTCGTACAGCCATAGGTCAGAACATTCGCACACGAATTAACGGCATTCCGTGTCCGTGGCAAGACATGAGTACATATGTGAGACACCGGCATTCCGAGCCCACGATGACTCAGTCCAACAAAAGGTAGAGATGGCACCTGCAGGAAACTCATGGCACGAAGGCCGGAACCATAACCACAAGGTAGATAGATGGCACAAAGGTCGGATCATCCATACAACTCAAAGGTTGGACTCAGAGGATAGATAAGCATCACATTGATCAGAGAACCGGTACAGTTGGAAGGCTGGATCACAGGCAGGTGTAGAAGATTGGGGTTAGAAAGGATTGGATTGGGTTGGCTCACCAACGTAGTCGAGAGATCATTAAGGGTCGAGTATGCGAAGGAGTTGGCGAAGTCGTGGTTCGGCAACTTGGCTTGGTCGTAGACGTAGTCGTCATCTTAGTCGAAGTAGTGGAAGTAGTCGACGTCGTGAAAGTAGTTGTTCTCATCGTCGTTGTAGTCGAAGTAGTCGTCACCGTGCGGCTTCACTCCGTGTGCCGATCTCAGTCCACTCGTCCATGGGCCGAACTAGTCTCGGATCCACGCCACTTGCCACCGGATGCGTCCAGTCCACTGCTTCTCTGCACCTGATTCTACTCTGCTCTGCCTCTGCTTCTGCTGCTCTGCATCTGCTGCTGCTCGCACGGTCGTCGTCCACCTGCTCTGCTCGCTGCACGCATAGGTTGCCGCCTTGCCGCCCTTGCGTGCGTTGCCCGCATGCACGCGTCCGCACCGGGCCGCACGCGCTCCTACTCCCGAGCCGCCCGCGCCGCAGAAGCAGGTCGCTGTTCCGCTCCGCCTGCTGCCGTGGCTGTGCTGCCTCCCTTGGTCGCCGAACAGCACCGCTGCCGCGCGCTCGTCCGCCTGCCCCGCTGCTCCTGGCCCGCGTGCTGCTGCTCCGCTCGATCCGTGCGCGAGTCCCCGTCCAGCTGCAGGCCGCCTTCGCCCGCGTGGCCAGGCCCGAGTGGCCGGGTCCACGTGCGCCACTCGCGGAGCCGCTGCGCTTGGTCGCCACCAGGCCTGCCGTCCACACGCGCGTGATCGCCTGCGCGTCCGTCCGCTCGCCATCGCGCTGCATCTGGGTCTCGTCTCTCCGCTTGCCTGCCGCTTCCCGATCTGCTCCGACCTGGCCTGCATGCGCCAGCGAGGCCACTCGCGCCCGCCGCCTGCGCACTCGGGCTGCTGCTGCTGCTGCCGACTGCCGCTGATCTGCTGCCCGCTGCTCTGCTCCTCTGATCTGCTCTGCTTGCTGCTCGCCTACTCTGCCCAACTGCTGCTCCTCCCACTGCTCTGCCTGCTGTTGCCTCTGTTGCTCGCATGCGATTGGAGATAGGAACCAGAGAGAGAAGAGTGGATGGAGGCTTCGGTGGTAGAGAATTAAATGAAAGAGAGATGCTTCGGTTGAGAATTTCAGGAGAGAGAGAGATTGTTGTGGCTTTGCTTCTCGGTGGACGAAAATCAGACGAGAAAAGTCTCCATGGAAATCAGAGAGAGGAGGCTGCTGCGGTGGAAGGAAGAACAGGAGAGGGAGAGGAGGGAGGCGGCGGGTGTGAGGGAGATGGAGAGAAGAGAAGAGGGGTGGGGAATTTATAAGAAGGGATTAGGGCTAGGGTTAGGTCGTAGGTTTTAGATGGGCCTAGGTTTGATGGGCTAGAATATTATCAGCCTACGAAATAAATTCAGAATAATTTATTTCATAAACCGTGAAACAAATGAATTAGACTAATTATCTAGATCGAATTAATTAAGAAATAATCAATTCAAAAACCGGATAATGTCGTCACAATTCAGAACAAATTTCGTAGATATTTGGGATGAATTAATCAGACTATTTTTCGAACTAGATTAATTAAATTAATAATCAATCCGTTCAAATGGAAAATAGCGCCATAATTCGGATAGGTTTTTCTGGAACTCCGGATTGATCTGGACGCCGAGAATTTCGATGTAGACTTCGATTGGGATTAGAGAGATGGATGATCGGTCCGATATGTTAGTGGGTCAACTGGCCGGGAGATCGGATAGGGTTTGGGTAGCGGCTTTCGCCACAGGGTTTGATCGGGCGAGTTAGTTGTTAGCTTTAGATTTATATTTGAATTTAGAATTCAAATATAAATCACACTCAAAAACCAAACAAAGCCAAAGAAAAGCCAAAACACTCTAACCTAAATTAATCTATGCAAAAATTAAAGGTCAAATTTTAATTTCCTAGGAATTTAGGGAGATCCACAGGAAGACAATCCTAGGTGTTTTCGCGACAACGCACGAAAAGTTTTGAAATCCACATTTTTGCAATCAAAGAACATTCTGGAAAAATCCGGGATGTTACAGCAATCCTGGCTGGACGGACTGCACTTGAGTTGGGGCTGATCAAACGCATTGGACGGGACATCGACCAACATTTGGGAGGACCGTTGGCTACCAACAGGTATTGGGAATAAACTGATCTGCAAAAAAGAGGGAGCAACTGCTGTTAGTGTTGCTGAACTTCTAAGCATAGATGGCACATCCTGGAATGTGGAGGCTCTGCATCAGAACCTACTACCTTTCGGTGTGGAAGCTGCCAGACAAATTCCTCTTGGGCTAGCGCAGAGGACTTCTGGGCGTGGGCTGGAGAAAAACATGGCTGCTACTCGGTAAAATCAGCTTACCGCCTTAGTACAGTCTGATGCGCAAGGACAAGCGAAAGACCCAAAAGACCCAAGATGGCAATCCTCTCACTCAAGGGCTGCAAAAGACCCAAGATGGCAGAAAGTTTGGAAACAAAAAGTACCACCGAAGGTACGGGTTTTTTGGTGGAGGATTATGCATGATTACATCCCATGTCGAGCTAACCTACACCGGAAGCATATAGATCCGATTGCCAACTGTCAAATCTGCGGGGCGCCAGAAGAGACGACCTTCCATTCACTAGTAGAATGTACTCTGGCGCGGGTCTTTTGGAAGAAAACCAGAGATTTGACAGGGATCAAGCTACCGCGATTATGCTCGAGGACGTGGACTGATGACTTACTGAATGACAAATATTGCAAAGAGGAAGATAGGACCGTAATTCTCTGTGCGATGTGGTCGCTATGGAATGCAAGGAATGACAGACTCCATGGGAAAAATTCAATTGTGCATTCGTTTGCCATAGAATGGGCGCTCGATGCCTGCTTTTTCCTTTTGACGTCTCAACAAAACCTGGCCCCTGGGGGGAGACGGCAGCCGGAAGTGTGGCATTCCCCTCCTGAAGGCATGATCAAAATCAACTGTGATGGTGGTTATTATGATGATGAAGAAAGGGCGGGCTCAACTGGTGTGGTGATACGAATGAAGCTCGAATGACTTCTTCCTAGGAGCATCAGCTAGATGGATCCCATCGGTTTCATCCGCCCTAGTGGCCGAAGCAGAAGCATGTAGGGATGACTTGCGGATGGCGATCATGTTGGGCGAAACTGGGAGGGTGATGCTGGAATCGGACTCGTTGCAGCTTGTGTCGTTGTGGAATAATAGATTGCAGCAACGGTCGGAGGTGGCAGCTATATCTTGGAGGAGATGCAGGAGATGGTGTCGTCACTGGCTTCCTTCAGCTTTACTCATATCAGCAGGACGGCCAACGCTGCTGCTCACATTTGTGCCAAGCATGTAGCCCCTTCTAGGCCTAGTTTCTTGTGGCAACATGAGCCACCTAGCTTTCTTTCTGCAACACTTCATAGTGATTGTAACCCATCTGGTTAATTAATGAAGGGTTTTTTGGATCCACGCCATTACAACTTTTCAGGTTTTGAGAAACGCCGTTACAATTCACCTTATTGGAAACTTACCATTACAATTCTGTTTCTCTAGCATCCATGCCCTATTCTACGTCTCGCGTGTACAGAGGCCCACTTGCAGGCGTCTTATTTGCGTATGGCCCCGTATTGCCCCTGGCTGCTCTCGGATAATGCTCCGCCTCGAGCTACGGAGGCCCGGGCGCACCGCTGCGCTGGCGGAGGAGGGCGTGTCGGCGAAGAAGGTCCGGTCGGGGTCGGACCGGTCGTCGTCCGACTCATCGGTGGAGACGGATCCCGGGACAGGCTGGCCGACGTGCCTGTCTCATGGCACGGTGGCGGTGATCGGCCGCCGGCGGGAGATGGAGGACGCCTTCTCCATCGCGCTCTCGTTCCTGGACTCGGCGGACAAGGGCGTCAGCGGCGGCTCGGACGGGGAGGAGGACTTCTTCGCTGTGTTCGACGGCCATGGCGGAGCGCGGATGGCGGAGGCGTGCCGAGAGCGGCTCCACATCATCGCCAAGTCTGGCCTCCCCCCAGAGGTGCTCGCCAAGCACCTGCCCATCGACGTCGTCGCCAAGATCAATGAGCTCCGCCTCAAGTCCTCCATGTCCCGCCGCTCGCCGTTCCTGGCGCACCACCACCCGCACCACCCGACGGGCATCGAGCCCTCCTCCGCGGCCAACCTCGACGACCACCACAAGATCCGCCGCATGCGCCGCGTGCTCGACTCGTCCGACATCGAGCTCGTCAAGTGGTCAAGGGCGAGGGGCTCAACCTCGACGAGGCGCTCGCGCTTCACTACGCCGTCGAGAACTGCAGCCGGGAGGTCGTCAAGGCGCTGCTGGAGCTCAGCGCCGCCGATGTCAACCACCCGGCCGGGCCCACCGGCAAGACGCCGCTGCACGTCGCGGCCGAGATGGTGTGCCCCGACATGGTCGCCGTGCTACTCGACCACCACGCCGAGGAGGAGGAGGTGGGAGACGGGGCGGAGGGGTGGAGCCGCGGCTGGCGAGGCGGATCCAACACGGACGGGGCAGGGCCGCAGCTCGCCGGGGGAAAACACGACGGAGGAAGGGGAGTGGGGTTGCGGCGGCGGCGGACCAGGAACATACGGCAACTACGGGGCAATACGGGGACATACGCAACTACGGCGCCTGCAAGTGGGCCTCTGTACACGTGAGATGTAGAATAGGGCATGGATGCGAGAGAAACAGAATTGTAATGGTAAGTTTCCAATAAGGTGAATTGTAATGGCGTTTCTCAAAACCTGAAAAGTTGTAATGGCGTGGATCCCAAAAAAACCATTAATGAAAGCTTTGTTTCCCAAAAAAAAAGGTAGCTCGGCTCGGTTTGTTAACAGCTCGAGCCAGCTCATTACGCTCACAAGCTGGACGTAAATTTTGGATTGCCAATATAAAACAAAAAAGTATAGAAAACCATAATATTATAAACTTCCAAATAAATATACTTCATGAGTTGAGTAGTTGGAATAAATTGGACTTGAGATAGCAAGAGCGGAGCGGTTCATTGGATTGGAACTTATTGGACTATGGCTCCTTGTGATAGATCTTCTAGCTTGATAGGCTCGTGAGCAGCTTGCGAGCTGGCTCGAGCTAGCTCGTTAATGAAACGAGTAAAAGCAATTGCTTAGCTCGTTTAAAAATTCTTCGAGCCGAGCCGAGTCGGGCCGAGCATATCTGAGCCGAGTCAGCTCGCGAGTTTTGAGCTTCCGATCCAGCCCTAGATGCTATTATATATGTAAAGCAACAGTGGAGAAGAGGGGTGGGCGGCGTGCGGCTTCGTATGGGACGGTGTATAATATTTGTGGGGCCGGTCTTCCTTGACTTTGAAAGTCGACACGGCCTCCCACGGGCTCTAAAGACGCGCTATTAGCATTAAAAAGATTAAAACAGCATCCATCTAAAGACGCGCTATTAGCATTAAAAAGATTAAAACAGCATCCATGCGTTTGGTAAACGAAGATTGGTTGCAGTTTCCAGTACACAAGGACGAAGATTGCTTGCAGCTTCTAGCGACCGAATAGGATGCGTTTGGTGCTTTGTTGGCAACAAGAGATCGATCTGATATGGAAATCTCATAGTATTACTGATATCTCATCGCCTACTAACAGCTTCGATCTGCAAACTAGAAGGGAGATCTGCTGCAAGGTGAGTCGAGCCGAGCGACCTCTCTCTCTCTTCAGTTTTGCGAGCTCGTGCATTTCTAAGGTGCCACAGATTTTTGCCTTCAGATCGTAACCAGTCGCAGCTGTTTAGTTTCATTTTGTAGTACGTAACGTACTCACTCACTCACCATGAGCAGTTAGCTCAAGGTATCGGATCCATTGCACATGGCGTCGTTCTGGGACATGCTGGGGCAGGCGGCGAGCGTGATGCAGTTGACCGGCGTCGATGGCGTCGGGATAGCGTCGATGATCATCCAGGCGGCGCGCGCCGTGAGCCGCAACAAGGATCTGTGCCAGCAGCTCGCGGACAGGGTCAAGGTCGTCAACGACCTGCTCGGCGAGCTGCAGATCCCGGAGCTGAGGAGGCACCCGTCGACGCGGCGGCCGCTGGACCAGCTGCGCAAGGCTCTCTTCTGCGCGTACATGCTCGTATGGTCCTGCGGCCAGCAGCAGCAGAGTACAAGCCAGCTCTACCAGCTGTGGAAGAGCGCCGACATGGCCTCCATGCTCAGGGACGCCAAGGACGAGATCGACGGCTACATCATCCTCATTCCCATGGTTACCGCCGTCGCCTCTGTCAAAGCCAGGGTATATATCTTGAACATCATTAATTCAGTCTCAGATTTTAGCAGTTCTGTGCACTAGTGTTAGGCCATCCTTACCCCCGAGACACTGCTAGATAGTTTCTATGATTACCGTGTCACATAGACAGTACCATAGAAACTATTCCTCAATGCATAGTTTGTTCAAAACAAATTATTATCTATATAATCTCCTCTCTTCTCTCTCCTTTCCTCACCCTATCTATCTCATCCCTTCCTTGGTCTTGTGTAGACATGGTTTCTTGCATAAGAAACCATTTCCTTCTCTCCCCTTGTTAACTCTCTTGCCACATTACCAAATTGCTTAAATGACACTCTTATTAATGCTATGGAAACTATCCTACTAGAAGGGTTGGGAATTGCGACAATCGGTAGCGCCCGTACTCGAAACATATACGCAGCAGCTTATACACAATTGCTAAGACCATCCCCAACCCAAGACACTACCCATAGCTAGGGGTGGGCACTTTTTCACCGAACCCCAAAAACCGAACCGAACCAAAACCAAACTGAAATGTCGGTTTTTCGGTTTCTTGGTTCGGTATCGGTTCTAGAATTTAGGAACCTCTGTTGTCGGTGTCGGTTTTCCACTCCGATCCAACCGAACCACCGAAAAACCGAGCAATCTCGTCCGTGACCGTGAGTCCCTCCTCCCCTTGCGAGCTCACTTGAACCAAAGGCCACGGCCCACAATCATATATACGAGAACATAACAGAAAAGCTTTGCAGGTCCTATACCCTATCCCTATCATCCACATATCCTTATCCACATCAAGCGCTGGGCATTGGAAATCCGGCGGCGGCGGCGGCGGCCGGCGGCGCTTGGCGAGCGTGACGCAAGGCTGCAGGCGAGGCGGGGCTGCGCATATGCAGGCAAGTGGCAGGGGCGCAGAGCCACGCACACGCAAGCTGCAGCTAGCAGAGCACGAGCTGGCGGCGGCGGGCATGCTAGCAAGCAGCGAGCATGCGTATGGCGGCGGCCGGCGTAGCGTAGGCAAGCAAAGTAGCTGCCATTGGCCCCGTTTGGTTTCCTAGCAATGCTAGAAAAGCTAACTTTGACCACTAATTAAAGGTATTAAATAAAGGTATTTTACAAAACTAACTCCAGAACCCCTGCACTAGGAACCCTGAAGAATCTAATGAGGCCTTTGACCGCATGATTAGAGGATGATTAGAGGATGGTTACTGTAGCCAATCATCGATTAATTAGGCTCATTAGATTCGTCTCGAAAAGTTACGCTCATCCGTGAAGAGGTTTTGCAAATAGACTTCATTTAGTACTCCATGCAAGAAAGATTCCCTCCGTGCTAGATGCTAGATTCTAGCATTGCTAGGAAACCAAACATGACCAATCTTACTTGCTTCTTTGGTTGACTTCCTTTATTTGCACTTGCTTGTTTGATCTGTTCCTACGCTCACTTAATTGCTCATTCAATTTTGATTCGATTTTGGATATTGTCCGCTGAAGATGAGGATTGGGAGGGGAATGGACCGTGAAGTTCGGTGTACACCGAACACCGAGCCGAAAACCCCGACACCGAAGAGGTCGGTTTCTGATTTTTCTGCACACCGATCGGTTATCAATTCTTGAGAACCGAAGTTTTCCTACACCGAGAAAACCGAACCGAAGTGTCGGTTTATACCAAATGCCCACCCCTGCCCGAGAGTCAGCTCTGATACCAATTGTAACGTCCCGACCCCCGGGTCCGGGCCCGCTTACGCCTGGCAGCTCTCTAGGACCTCAAGAATCCCCTCACAGACCAACACAAGTCTTTTCTGCGCACTTTGTCCTCACTCATGCGCACCCAGGAAGAACTTCCCGGTCGGTCACCCATCCCAAAATTGCTCCAGGCCAAGCACGCTTAACCTCGGAGTTCTTTCGAGATGAGCTTCCGGAAAAGAAGTTGCAACTTGTTGGTATGAGTATTCTATCAATCTATTAAGCCTTGGGCCAGGATGTCACAATCAAGAAACTAGTGCTAAATACTACCTCTTCAATTCAAACATTACTATTTCGTACGCAAATTTAATACAACTCATTTCACATTATGTCTTGGATATTGTGCAGAAACCATGTCGCATACAAGCATCTACCAATAGATATGCTTGCAACGTTACACCATTGTATTGGATATCACGCCAAATGGCGACATGTTATGGGTGTGTTTGGCACGGATCTAGATTCTCGCAGAAACATTTCAGATCCAGATTCTCTCACTACGGGAAATCCGGCCTTTGCCGAGTGTCAAGCTCTTTGCCGAGTGCAATTTTTCGGGCACTCGGCAAAGATTTCTTTGCCGAGTGCATTTCAAAAAACTCTCGGCAAAAATAAAACACTCGGCAAAGAAAATATTTGCCGAGTGTCAAAAAAATACACTCGGCAAAGAAAATCTTTGCCGAGTGTATTTTTTTGACACTCGGCAAAGTCATAATTAAAACCACATTTTGAAGTAGTAAATCAATTCAAATCAAAAAGTTTTGAACTACAAAGTTGTATAACTTCTCAAGATGTAGAACTTTTAGTTTGGTCATTTCTTCATTCGACAAATTCATATGAATATTGTTCACAAAATCTATATCTCTCGTAGAGTTTCCTGAAACTATAAGAGAGATCTATAAGATTTGTGAACAATGTTACTCTCACTACATCGGATGAAGAAATGACATATATCAAAGTTGTAGATCTTCAGAAGTTATACAACTTTGTAGTTTAAAACTTTTTAATTTAAATTTGTTTTGCTAATGAAAAGTATGTTTGTAGTTCTCAAAATTTGAAATTTGAGTTTTTTCAAACAACCTCGGATGAAGAAACAGTCAAAATAAGAGTTGTAGATCACAATAAGTTATGAAACTTTATAGTTGACAACTTTTTCATTTGAAATCATCTAGTCAACAAAAACTAAGTTTGAATGTTCTCAAATTTGAAATTCAAATTTTATAAACGACCTCGGATGGAGAAACTACCAAAATAAGACTTGTAGATTTCAAAAAGTTATAAAACTTTGTAGCTGACAACTTTTTCATTTGAAATCATTTAGGGCCTCAAACAAGCAATTTACACTCGGTTTAGTATAATATGGTAGGAATCAGAACGGTATCTAGTCACAGGTGAGAGTGTGGTGCAGTGGTAGAGGAGGTCACGCGCGAGAGAGAGGTCGTGGGTTCGAATCCCGCCGACCGCGTAGCGCGCAAATTTTTCACGAAAAATGGCGCGCCTTGCCACATTGAAATAAATTTTTTTGCTATTATTTTCAGATTTTTTGGTGCGCAGAAAAATGGCCTTTGCCGAGTGCATTTTAGCACTTGGCAAAGCTTTGCCGAGTGTCCGAGAAAAAGCCCACGGCAAAGGCCTCTTTGCCGGCCGAGCTTTGCCGTGTGGCCTTTACCGTGGGCGACCCACGGCAAAGCCTTTGCCGTGGGTCATATTGCCTGGCACACGGCAAAGAGGGCGATTCCGGTAGTGTCTCTAGAAACGTTTCTTTGGTGAATCGGAATCACTTTGGAGAACCGTTTGGCTGGCTAGCTAGATTCTGATTCTTGGAAGGGAGACGTCTTTTCATGAAAAAATATGTAAAAATATAGGATTTACAAAAAATATTGAAACTTCTTGTGGGTGAAGAACAATTGAAATGCGACCCATTTTAACTTGTTGGACTTAAAAAGGATTAGTATAAATATTTCTAGATAAAAGAGAGGTAAGAAAGGAAGAATCAGAATCGCGAGAAACCACCTTCTTGCCGTTTCACTCGACAAGGCAGAAAGACAGAATCGTTTCTCGGTGATTCGCGTTGAAACGTTTCTCGATTGCAACGTTTGGCAGCGTTTCTCCGGTTTCTGGCAAGAATCGGAACCGATTCTTGCTGCCAAACAGAGTGGCAACAATGCTTATTAACCCTATTTGCTAGTTGCACTCCGCAGGCCGGTGACTAGGATTGGATTCTTGTAGGGCCACTATGTTTTATTTTCCACGTATTTCAGTATTTGTCATGTTAATTTGAAACTGTCAAAATGAAATGTAGTTTGTACTCCCTTTTTGTGTCAGCGTCTTATTCTCTCAGCTAACAGGGCACTCGGGAGGTACAGGACACCGTGACAAATGATACAGCCCCACCCCTAAGGTTGTCAAAAATTCAGTTTTTATTAGCTACATGCATATAGGGTTTTTTTTTTTTGGATAACCTCACTTGGTTCTTGTACTAAAAACTTGCAGGCCTCAATTATCTACTGAAGAAGTTAACGAATCGCTAACACATGAGGTGGAATGGCAGCCAATAGGTATTGCTTCATCCTTATTTTAATGTCACTGAACGTGGTGTATGTGAATCTATTTCATCTATCTTATCAAAATGGGACATCAAGTAGGAATCGGCACTACTGCAATACCTATTTATACTGTCGGTACAAGAGCGTTTTTAACATGGGGACAGCAACCGACGGCAAGAAAACGACGGTAGCAATATATATGCTACACTTATTGTTTTAGGACATCGGGCCTCAAATTATTCACCAATACTCCATTCAGCCACAAAAGGGTGTTAGTTTAAATCCAATCCATATATTTTAGCTTTGACCACCAATGTACTTTAATTGAATGTTTTGACTCAGATTAATTATTAATATGGTACAACTGGAATAGTGTTGAAAAGCAGTTTCATGTGGTAGTACAACTTCGGAATCATATTTTCATCTATTTATGCTAATAATGTAATGAGAGAGTATGTCGATGACCATGCTAATAATATTTGAGGGGGTTGAAAGCGGAAGTTCTGTCCATTATATAAAAGAAATGCCAATGTCCCAAAATGATGCAATTTTGGTAACTGAGGGGTACCGATTAGTTGTTTTGTCAATTCATATCCTATATGGTGGCTCTTGTTGAAATGGTATATAAGTAAATATTATTGCCAAGGTTTATTATTATTATCATCACTCTGTTAGGTCGAACAAAATATTGAGGTTCCAATTTATGATTAAGGTTCCATATGGTGATCCTGCAAAAACAAAAGCTAATTGGTTCGATTTGATGAATGTAGAACATGTTCACGATCTAGTGTCAATGATTGCGCAAAGCGCAGGCACCGCACGCCACAACAGGGATCAGTGCCAGCAGCTCGCGCAGCAAGCCCAAATCGTAAGCGATCGGTTGCGGGGGCCGTTGTCGATGGATACACAGAGGGCGCTGGAGCAGCTGGAAGACACTCTTTTCCGTACATACATGCTCATCTGTTTCTTCAGCCAGTACAATAGAACTCAACTCCACCAAATGTTCACGGGAGCAGATGTGGACTCTGTGTTTCGGCTAGCACAAGACGAGATCAGCAGCCAAATCAACCTCATGACCTACCATGTTTCCGCTGAGGTCTCTCCTAGATAATCCTTTGCTTCCTTTTTTATTCCAACAAAATTTTGAGCAGTCATTTCATTTCTCTTCACATGCTTTAATTTGAGCAATCTTGTCAATGCAAAAATAGACCTACTCCTTTCTAGTGGGTGGAAATAGGATCTTTGTAGATGCGGGTAAAAACATCTTTAACACAAAATATTAGACTTGTCTTATCAATCAAATTAATTTGTTATCTAAATCACATGAAAGTAAGCTATTATTGAGTCTGCTTTTATACCACCAGAGAAAAGACATTAATAATCACTATATACATCGTCCTCTGCTGCTTCATCTCGTCCCTATAGGTTATGTCTCTGCCAATTTTCCATGGCCATTCATGATCAGGTTGACATAACTAATTAGCACATGTATCCACTTTGTTAATATTTAAGATCACCATTACCCCACACATGTTCAAGTTAGGCTACTCCTAGTGCAATGTCTCAATTTACATTAATCCTGTCAAGTGTCAGTTGCACTTGTTTGAATTAGCTGGTTAGCCCTCTCCGGAAGCTCGATTAAGCCTGCCAAATTCATGTCAAGTTCTCTCACTAACCAGTAACCACATGGTACTCAGGAGCCACACGACGACCTAACCGGCAATCAGGACCAAGACCAAAGGTTTTTTTTCAATAATGATTCAGTTTTCCACTTGTGTTTCAATAATGTTTCAGTTTATTATTAGCTGTTTTTTCATAGAGTTTGCAAGCTCATGTGGTGCATCGTAATAAAAAAACTTACAGTAGGACTAAGTTATACCTTCATGCCGAAGTTACTGAACCACACACAGCAATATCAGATATATCATCAGAGGAACTTCGGGTAATAGGTACTTGTCTTCTTTGCTTATGTTCAGTTTTATTGGGAATTTCACGTGGGCTTGAATCTTTCATGAACTGCTATACTTTCTATGGAAAACTGCAAATTAAACCAATCCATAGGTCTCGTTGTTGCAAATACCCACCTCCTACTAATTATTATTAGCGCGCATGTGCTTAATGGACTCGGCCTGTTTTCATAGATGTAGAGCAACAAATGGCTAAGCAAAGTTTGTTTAAGTGATTGGATTTGGATTAAAATTGAGAGTTACTTTAGGCTTATTTTGGTAGTACCAAATTTTGATAATTTAGAAGAAATTTGAGTTGACAAAATGGATGGCTAGGCGTGTTTGGTTCCCCTTATAATCAGATTATTGGTGAAAATAAGCGAGAATCCCACCAAACACCTTGATTATTTTCGCTTATTCTCGCTTCTCTGATAATCCGCTTATGAGATTTGAACTACAATAATCGAGAATCAAGAAAATTTTCGCTTACCTTAGAATCTAAGCATGGCTGAGAGAAGCGTAACCAAACACGCCCTACATGTTTTTTTTAAAAAAAAACTATTAGGAAAGATTCTGAACCACCCTTCACTTGTAGCCGAAGCCTAAACCATTTTTTGGTCTAATTTACCCCCACAACTATATTAAAGTGGTCCAGTGCCCTTAATAAAACATGTCATTTTTTGTTTCCCCGGCACAAATAGAGTTTTAAATTTTACGGTGATATCAAACATCATAAGTTATGTTAGAAAAATATATTATGAAATATTGGGATAAACAAAAAAAATATTTGAAGACAATGTATCTGTTTATTAGGAATTGGAAGACTGCTGGAGGTGCTCTAACTTAATTGACCCAAAAGCTAACTAAGGCCCTCTCCAACGGTTGCCTCTTAAGGTGGCTCTTAGATTTTTTTTTATCACGTGAACAGCGCAAAAATGGAGAGGCAGTCGCTTGGTTCCACGCCTAGCTCGCTCACCTCCCGAGGCAGGCTCCCTCACAAAACACTGTACCGATTGTACTGTGTTGCTGTTTTTTCACTGTAGCTATGAGCTACTGCTGTCTCTACCGTTGGAGAGGGCCTAGTGGCCCAAAGCTAAATCAGATTTCAAAGAAATACTAAATGAGATAAAAATGAACTACTACTTGTTTAGCTAGACTATTGCATGGTAATATGACTACTAGCTAGTCTATTGGGTGGAGCATATGACGTAGGACCATCTTGCTGTATCACCCTCAGGGGAGGACTCAACATGGGGGACGACATTCAGCTACTGTGAGTTGATGTGGCGTGGGGGAGCACAGGAATTCTCTGACAAGGATAGGCTCGGCTTTGGGGCTTTCTACCGAAGGTCACTGTCCTATGGTGCCGCACACGAGCTCCATGTCGCCATCAAAAGGGTCGCCGTCGATGCGTCGAACGAGGATTGGCCGAGGTACGTCCTGAAGCAGGAGAAGAAACTGAAACGGCTGAGACATCGCAACCTTGTCCGGTTCGCCGGGTGTTGCTGGGAATCCCTCGAGGTCTTTCTTGTCTACGACCTCATGCGCAACGGCAGCCTGGATACTCATCTCCACGATTCGATCGGCGGCAACGTGCTGTCGTGGCCAACCAGGTATGTATGTAGTAACGGCCGGGAGACCGACGATTCTGAAATTTATTGAAAGTTGCTGATGATCGATCACGAAAACTGAACGGGCTATATTATTCAGGTACAAGATCGTTCTTGGCGTAGGCTCCGCGCTGGTGTACCTGCACTACGAGTCGCACCCGCCTGTCGTGCACGGGAACATCAAGGCCAGCAACGTGATGCTCGACTCGTCTTTCAGTGCCAAGCTCGGAGACTTCTGGCTGCCAGGCCTCATGGGCCACGAGCACGTCCCCTCATCGGGCACCATGACGGACGGCCACAGAGATCCAGAGCGCGTCTCCGCCATCACCAGCCAGGCCGCCGACGTCTACAGCTTCGGCGTCCTCCTCCTCGAGATCGCATGCGGCCGGCGGCCCATCTTCTCCACGGAGCAAGAGGAAGAAGACGACCAGCAGAGCAGCGCCAGCGTGGTCCTCCTCGCGCGGTGGGTGCTTGATCTCTATGGCAGAGACGCGCTGCTCCATGCGGCGGACCCTCGCCTCGCCGGCGAGCTCGATGCGCGGCAGATGGAGCGCGTGCTGGTCGTGGGGCTGTGGTGCGCGCACCCCGACCACAGTGTTCGCCCGTCCATCTGGAAAGCCATGCAAGCGCTCCAGCGGTCGGAGGTGCCACTTCCAAACCTGCCCAAGACGGCCCCTCGTCCTCCTGTACAAAACAAGGAAAAGGCCGTCTCCAATATAACACGTGAGCAAGCTCTAAAAATTGCTGCTGCCTCGCAACTTTTCCCGGCTGGTGGAGAGAGAAGAGCAAGAGTGAGAAGAACGAGAAAGTCTCATGCGCACGCTCCAAAAACCATATGAGGTATATATATTTGGGCTGTGTGCTAAACATTAGACCAATGATAGAAATTGCTGTACTTACTTTTTGTACTTAATTTTTGTTTGGTCTGGAGAATTGGTTTTGAGCGAAATCTGGCCGGATTGGTTTTGAATGGTTACTGTAACTCGGAATGGAGTGGCATGTCACCTCCTCAGTACTTTACTTTTTGTTTGGTCTGGAGAATATCATAGATTGATCTACAACCCTTCATCCTTCACAAGGGCAAGGTTACCTTAATAATGGTTTATCCCCTTAATAATGTTCATCCTTCACAAGTGGCTAGCTCGGTATGGGGCATCGTCGACATTGGCGGCGCTGGCGGTGACAATGGTTTATCCCCTATGCTGGTGATGGTGGTGCTTCTGGTTCTCGAGCGAGGGCAATGAGGAGTGGTTTCGGTGGTTGCTGCCCAACCAACATACCGGGGCTGTTTGTGTTGTGCGGTGTCGTCGATGCCCCAATCCGACCCACCAGAGTGGTTTAAGTTGTTTTTTCTGTAGTTTCTTTGGTGAGAGTCCCGGTTGATGTCTCAATCCAACCGGTTGTTTACTGTGTGTTTGAGTTAGTTGGCGTGGTTCGGCGTGCGTTGATGCCCCAATCCAATCGGCCGGTATTGTTGTTTTTTTATTGTTTGCTCAGTCTGCGCTTATTCTTCTTTTTAATATAATCGACAACTCTCCTGCTTGGTTTGTTTTTTAAAAAAAGGTTACATTAATAATGAGGATGGTTCGTTCATCCCATCAAAATTCATTTGATGACCTACGGGTCCATTCTAGATGAGGCAATTACTCGAATCAAACAACTTATTAGTGTTCTAGTGTGTGAGGCCAAAAAAAATGCCTTTTAAAGTTTGCTACCTGGCATAACTCTAATGCCAGATCATCAGGTTTGCTTACGTGGCATAACTCTAGTGCCACATTGTTAGGTTTGTCTATGTGGCATCTTATTTAATGAGAATAAAAGTGTGATGTGGCATGTTCCTATTATATACCGGGAAGCATGTTCCTATTATAAATTAAAATATTTGGTTCTCTATAACAAACAAATCAATTAATCAGTTTCTCTGTTTCATGACGTCAGGTACAAGGTGCGCTAATGTCCGTTTAACAGCTTCTGCTTATCCAGAGTGTGACGTGGCATGTTCGACATTACATTTTAGATTAGATGTAGAAAATACTATTATTGGTGGTGTGGCCTGCAGTAGTGTTCGCCCAACTCCAGTTGAGATGCGGTCAGTGTCCAAAACCTACAATGTAATATGCGTGTGAGTTGGATTCGGGACAATCAGCAGCAAAAAAGGTGCTCTGGATCACTGGATGCATGTGTGATGTGTTGGACTATGGACGCTCATTCACGTAGATCCGCATGTCTGTATGGATCCATACATGTGTCAGTCTCCCAAGCTTGATATATAGATCACATCCACTTATACAGGTAACATCTTGTTATTTTGCATCTGTTCATACAACCTTACCAAACACTTTTTTTTTTCCTAAAATACGGTTCCACTCGGCCTGCATCCCTTAATCCAGGATATATACGATGCAATGTTCATCTAGCAACCAAACACAGCCTAAGACGGCGAATGACGCATCCAACTGAAAACTCCTTCAAATATTTCTCTCTACGCACGGCACCATGCATGACTGAGTATTTTACTGTGGCACACACTGACACACTGCAAGGGAAATGGATCATAACCGAACACATGTGTGCATCTTTATTAGGAGAAGCACGAGATACAAGGACGGGCGTATAACAAGACTAAACAATCATGCATCCATGGCTGATGATGCATCCCGCCATGGCAGAGAAACTAGATCACTTGATTCGAGTCAAAGACAAATAATAGTGCATCGAGTAGAGTAGCCCTAGCTCCATGGCGAGATGAAGAGCACAAATTAAACAGAGAGCCCCCCCTGCTTGATCGTGTCTTTTATTCCTTGCACTGGGAACAAACACTACCACCGCTATATTTGTGAGTTGCAGCATGGAACACAGCATGATTCATCATTGTTGGGGTAGCAATAAGCCAAACAGAAATCGCCACAAAGACAACCCTCGGTGGCTGAAGACATGGAGAAAATTACGATTAGTTCGAGGAGAGAGAGAGAGAGAGAGAGAGAGAGAGAGAGAGAGAGAGAGAGAGAGAGAGGTGTCTTGCCTTGAGGGTGGAGGACCGCCATGAGAACCACAACGGCCATGACCCAGATGAGGAGGGCAAGGAAGGTGTTCCTGTCCGCCATGTCCGAAACGGCTGAGTTGTTGCTTCTGCTTCCCCTGTGTATATATAGTGTACGTACAGCCACACGAGATCGTGATGGACCAAGGGTTCATTGATGAATGCCAACATAATTAATGCTGCATCATCATCATCATCATCATCATTATTGTTGTTGTTGTTGTTGTTATTGTTGTTGTTGTTGTTGTTGTTGTTGTTGTTGTTGTTGTTGTTGTTGTTATTATTATTATTATTATTATTATTATTATTATTATTATTATTATTATTATTATTATTATTATTATTA
>QPGU01000064.1:0-38564 GCA_004135705.1 Alloteropsis semialata | reverse complement strand
CTATCTGGGACAAGATGAAAGAAGATTTGGTTGCCAGGGGAATCACGCCGGCGACAATGCATTGGCCCGAGCGATCAAGGCATTGGTACTACGCTCATGGTGGCACTCTGGATCTTTCCGATGGGTCGCTTGTATACAGCGATGAGGTAAAAGAGGCGGCCGCTGGTATCCTTAAGGTCATTCAAGAGACAGCCGATGGGACATTCGTTCTCGACAGAGAAAACGACGAGCTAACAAGGGCTCTGGGGAACCCCGAACATCCCGGACGAGCTAGAGGTGTCGGCGTAGTCCCGTGGAAGACTGCATTCCCTGCGGACAGTGACACTTACAGGAGTCGAAGCCGCTCCAAGGCCGCACAAGAGAGAAGAGTGGAGAACTTGGAAAGAGAGCTTCGGGAGACAAAGGCCGGCATCCCAGAGATGGTGTCTAGACAGCTACAGACATTGCTGAGCCAAGGGCAGACGGTGCCAGGAATAGTACCAGCTGGTGGATCAGCTGATGGTGTTAGCCCGCCCTCCCAACGTCGCAGCAGTGTTGCTTCTACAGAGCTCCCACCTGCCGATGCCGGGGACGACAGTGCTCGCTATCCAGTGGACGAAATCACTCTGCGTACGCCATGTGAGCTTCATATACCAAGCCGGAACTTATCCACTAAGGTGGCTTACGGTATGGCTTATCCGGTGGAGCAAGGGCAGACCATTCATGGGGCACAGATTCCAAGCGGCTACTGCAAGGTGGGGGTCGAGCAGATTTGTGAAGGATATGATGAATTGGAGCTCGACATCCCAGGTGGCGACGAAGAAAAGACGTTAGCGGATGCTGCCCACGGCAGTATCATTCTATGGAAGAAGCGTTACGTCAAATTTCGCAGTCAAGGGCCGTCAGCTACTCCACCCAGGGATCCCCGCAGCCACCGTCACCTTCAAGAAGGGCCGAGGATGACCCAGAGCTGCCACCTCCAGGTAGGGTTGCAGTACCGTTTTCGTTTTCTACATTTGCATAATTTGCAATACCGTTTTCGACCGTTTCCGATCGTTTTCATCCCCACCTCCAGGTCAGGATGATGCCGGCTCACACAGGTCTCCTACTCCACCAGCACGGCATCCCCCAAAGCGCCAAGCTCCGCCCCCACGGCGGACTACTCGCCAGAAGCGCCAAACGGTGGAGAAAGAGCCTACCGACGAAGAAAGGTTGGCCGCCATAAGGAAGAAGTTACCCTACGACCGAACTGACGAGGAAAGTGCTTTGGTGGTCGCAGCCCATGTCAAAGAGCATTTCAAACCAAAAGAGCCAGAGAAGCCGGTGCCCATAGATCCGACAGCGAAGGCATTTTTCAAAAAAATGAGCGCGGCGAATCAGAAGAGATTCTTGCCCTCCGACTACGACCGCCAGCTTGCAAAGTCTTATGAGAAGCAGAAACAACAAGCCAGCGGTGGATCCTCGGTGAAGAAGGCGGCCAGTCCTAAGAAAAAACAAGTCGGTCAGAGCTCGGCTAGGAGGACACAAGGGCAACAGGAATATGACGAGGAACAGCTTGCGTTGTTGTGCCAGCAAACAGGCCTCTCAGCGGCAGAACTTTTATCGGGCACGGGCGAAATTCCTGTGGCAGCACCAGTGGAAATTTGGACATTTGAATATGGCAAACCAATGGTGCCCCCAGATTCTTTGAAGTCCCTAACCACTCAAGCATTCCGATTTCATGAGTGGTACATGAAGGCGTCCAGAAAGGGTAGACAGATGCTCAATGTTTTGATAAAAGACCGTGATTACTTCCGTGGGCATGAGCTCTTGATTTTGGATTTCAAGGATGTCTATGATTTGTACCGTCAAGATGCCATAGACCTCTCATTGATGAGCTGCTGGGTTGTGTAAGTTTCTTTCACTGATCTATTCTCGCAATACTTGCTTTCCGATGGGTAATTTTAAACAATAACAATCTATTCTTGTCATGTAGGATGGAGATCCATACATGCCGTGAAAAATCTTATGATGATGTCGGCTTCATGGATCCATTGATGGTAAATGAGAGAAATGTACAGAAACAGCCGCTGGAGACGGTGGACAACATATACCTGTACCTGGAGAAACAAAGAAGCAAGAATTACATTCTTTTGCCATACAATTTCCAGTGAGTACTTCTCTCTATGTATGTATAACTTTAAGACTTTGTTCTCAATACTTGTGCATGTATTTATATATATATATATATATACAGCTTCCACTGGATACTGCTTGTGATAATCATAAATGAAGGTAAAATTATTGTGCTGGACTCACTGCGGAAACCACAAGAGGATTACCAAGCAGTTTTAGACTTGATTGACATGGCATGGACACGTTTCCGTGCGCAACAAAAAGGAAATTTCAAACAAAAACTGCATCTGAGGACAGACTTTTCGGTACGTGGCTGGTGTACCCGCATATCTCGTAAAATCACTCTAATATATAGTTGTTACGTCTAACTTTATTCTTCTCCACTATCAGTGTGCCAGACAGGAACCAGGGACGAATCTATGCGGATACTACGTCTGCCAGTGGATGCATACCTTTGTTTCTCCCAAAAAAGTGACTCAAGCAGAACTCATGGTATGAATTAGATTATTAGTGTATATAGAAATTAGATTATTAGTGTATATGGAAAATAGATTATTAGTGTATATGGAAATTATATTATTAGTATGGAAATATTAGTGTCTATGGAAATTAGATTATTAGTGTATATGAAAATTAGATTATTAGTGTATATTGAAATAAGATTATTAGTGTATATGGAAATTAGGTTATTAGTGTATATGGAAATTAGATTATTAGTGTATATGGAAATAAGATTATTAGTGTATATGGAAATTAGATTATTAGCGTATATGGACATTAGATTATTAGTGTATATGGAAATATGATTATTAGTGTATATTTATTATGATTATTACTTGGTTAGAAATGATTATTACTTGGTTAGAAATGATTATTAGTTATTGTTTTGAAATAATTATTAGTTATTGTTTAGAAATGAATGTGTTAGGATATTTTATAATTACATGCAAAATTTATTTATTATATGAATGAATGATTATTAGTTACTTGTTTAGAAATGATTAAATGCAAAATTTATTTATTATATGAATGAATGTTGTCATTTGTGATTAATGCAGAGGATGTTTTACCATGAAGTGCTCCCAATGAGAGAAAAAGCAAGAGCTATTGCGGACCAACTATTTGGATTCATTATGGACCAAGTTATAAGTCCACTGGGAGAGTACCACCATGACGGAACCGAAATCGCTCAATTGGACTCCCTTTCTGCTCCTTCTTCCAGTTCAGCTCATCAATTGTAAATAACTTTTAAATGCTCTAACTTTTGTATTGGCCGATCTCAAATGTTTATATGTAAATGTTCGAAAAAAATGCAATCAAAGTCGGGTCAAAATCAATTGACAATTGCGACGACTTCAATCTTATTGCGTGAAAGATCGTGTACGACATATGACATATGACGAGCAGACACGTAGACGCGTAGATTTGTATATAACTAACCCAAATATCAAACATTTAAAAAAAATAACAAAAGAGCCTTTGGTACCGGTTGGTAACACCAACCGGTACCAAAGGCCCTCCCCCGCATGCCTACGCGGGGGGGTCCTTTGGTACCGGTTGGTGTTACCAACCGGTACCAAAGCCCCCTTTGGTACCGGGTCTGGACCCGGTACCAAAGGCCGCCCCCCTTTAGTCACGGTGTCGCGGTACCGGTTCCAGAACCGGTACCTATGAGGGTTACGAACCGTGACCGATCGACCGTTCTCTGGTAGTGAATAGACCAAAAATGGACATACCGCCTCCTAAAGGCGGCAAGCAATGGAAAAAGCCTAAGGCCGATTACGTCCTGATGAGGGACCAAAGGAGGGAAGTACTAGCATGGTTCCAAACGCTAAAGTTTCCTGATGGGTATGCAGCGAATCTGAGGAGGGGAGTGAACTTATCTACTCTGCGAATCAACGGGCTCAAGAGTCATGACTACCACATATGGCTTGAGCGCCTTCTTCCGGTGATGGTTCGAGGCTATGTCCCTGAGCATATCTTGCTAGTGCTAGCAGAGTTGAGCAATTTCTTCCACCAGCTTTGTGCTAAGGAGGTATCTTGGTCCGTGATTGCAGACATGGAAAAAATGGCTCCTGTGTTGCTCTGTAAGTTGGAGAAGATCTTTCCACCTGGTTTCTTCAATCCGATGGAGCATATGATTTTGCACCTCCCGTATGAGGCACGAATGGGGGTCCTGTGCAGAACTGTTGGTGCTATTCTATTGAGCGATGTCAAAAAGTTCTTCGAACTAAATATAAAAATAAAAGCAAAATTGAAGCTTCCATTGCCGAGGCATACATTCTGGAGGAGGTGTCAAACTTCACAACAAAATATTATTCTGACAACCTTCCTAGCGTGCATAATCCACCCTCTCGTTACAATGCCGACGAAGAAGAATCGAACCTCAGTATTTTTCGGGGGCAACTCAGAAAGGCAAGTGATGCGACCACCAAGACCTTGAATATTGAAGAGTGCGCAATATCATGCTATATGTCTTGAAAAACCTTGACGAAGTGGAGCCGTACATACATTAAGTTCTCGATGAACTTGTTCTCGAATATTCACTCTTCTGCATCCAACCCTATCGTTTGCGTTTGTACAGGGAATTTCATTTACAATTCTGGCGTCCATCAAGACCACCTACCCTGCAGGAATATGACAACCTTCTTAAACATGGTGCGGGAAATGGGATGGCCGATTTCATTTCTTGGTTCAAACAGAAGGTAATGTCCTATTTAGCGCCTACTTAGTATGACATTACAATTTAGCTCGTACTTCATATAATGAATTATCCTGATTGAACTTCCAGGGCCAAACTGATGCGTCTATGAGTCCTGAGTTGAGACAAGTTGCCGATGGCTGTGCCTTTAGGGTTAGATCATTTGGCGCTTATGACGTGAATGGATATCGCTTTCACACAACAAGACATGATCAGAGTCGGCCCAATCGAAGAACCACAAATACTGGAGTGTTCATGCCAGGAGACGATGGGGTCGAATACTATGGAAGAATTGAAGAAATATACGAATTCGAATACTATGGTTCCAAACCTCTCAAACCTGTCATATTCAAATGTCATTGGTTTGATCCTCAAGTAGTGAGACGGACTCCAAATCTTGGGCTAGTCGAAATTCAACAGTCGTCCATGTACCCAGGCGACGATGTCTATATTGTGGCTCAACAGGCCACCCAAGTTTATTATCTCTCGTACCCGTGTCAAACCAAAGAGCATCTTAAGGGTTGGGATGTTGTCTACAAGGTATCGCCACACGGTAAACTACCTGTCCCAAACAATGAAGATTACAACATAGACCCAAACACATATGACGGAGAGTTCTTCCAAGAAGATGGGCTAGAAGGGAGATTTGAGATAGACTTAACCGAAGCCATCGGAATGGAAGTAGACAATGAAAGGCTTATTGACGAGGATGCCGGAGACGAGGTTCAGAATGCAATGGACTTAGAATTACTTGAGTGATTACGTTTAGGCAATGACAGCGATGATGATAACGTTCCTCCTTTGGAACACGACGCCGATTATATCGAAATGCGTGATAGTGATGATGAGGATTATGGTGTAGCTAATCCCGATCATGATGATTATTTTTAACACATGTAAGTAATTTCATGTTAAATTTACTAGTTGCACTAATTTATTTACAAATTGTACTAATTTATTTACAAATTGTACTAATTTATTTTCTAGTCGTACTACTACATTGATGTACTAATTGGCTTACTCTTTTTAAATGCAGGTGATTGAATAAAGATGGTGGGGCGCAACCCTTTGAGGTCGGTTAACTCGCTTTATAAGAGAGTTACCGGTAGAGTTGAGGACTCCGGGACGGCTGGAGGTGACGCTGAGGACTCCAGGACGGCTCGAGGGAGAGGCCAGGGTCGAGGGAGACCCAAGGGTCGAGGGAGAGGCAAGGGTGGAGCGAGTTCCTCGGCGCCTGCATCTGAGGACTCCGGCACGACACAGGGGAGGAGGGGAGGAAGGCGAGGCCCTCGCTAATGTTACCAGTTTCAGAGTCGTCTGAGGAGGAGGAGCTTCCTTCTGTGCACGGCTCTGAGGAGGAGGAGCAGGGTGGGGGAGGAGGAGCAGGGGGGAGGAGGAGGAGGGGAGGAGGGGGGAGGAGGGTGAGGAGGAGGCGGTAGGAGGAGGAGCACGTGTCTACCTGCGAGGCCCCTCGAAGCTTTCGGAGCGACCGATACCTTTAGAGAGTCGGCCAATTATTCGACCCTGTGGGAAAAGGCAAGTAACTTTACATGTTTTCAATATTTTTCTTTGATATGTTTAATTTATCTTCATCACTTGTGCAGGTACTGGAGGGTGATCGCTCCAGGTGCTCACAGTCGCCTGCCCAATGGCATCCTGGGGCTTTTGTGCAGGTTACACTTCCCTGGCTTGGTGCAGCACGCCGGCCGAGTTGAGCCGGCGTATACGTGGGAGCACTACATCGCCGTCAACAATCAGACAGATCGGGAAGACAGGTTTTTCAACAACAAGGCGGGTAAGTCTTCCTTGCACTACATTACTCAATACATCGCATTCATTTGACATTCTTGAAATAATGACATCGCATCTATGTGCAGGATTTCTTCAGGTGCGAGGAGGGCTCTTTGCAGAGGGCAAATGCGGTGGCTCACAAAGCCTGTTACAAACTGGTCACCGATATGTACTACGAGTCTCGCGTCCAGGCCATCGTGTCTTACTATGAGACTTACGAGAATTTGAAAGTTAGCAAAGAAGATGCCAGAAACATGCGGTTGACTAAGGAACAATTCATGATGGTAAGTATATCA
This sequence comes from Alloteropsis semialata, assembly GCA_004135705.1. NCBI lineage: Eukaryota > Viridiplantae > Streptophyta > Magnoliopsida > Poales > Poaceae > Alloteropsis > Alloteropsis semialata. The sequence continues at coordinate 31,682 of QPGU01000064.1, read as the reverse complement.
TATACTTGATGATGTCCTACTGATTGATGACTAAGGATTAAGTACGCTCAGTTTTATATGTCATGTACTTGATGATGTGCAGGCGGTTCCTTGGTGGTGCGCCCAGCACATTTAGTGCTGGGAAATGATCGTGGACAAGTGGCTCATGGAGGAATGGGAGGAGATCCACAACGCTACACGGGAGTGGCGTTTGATGATGCCAGGTGCACCACACCATCAAGGCAATCTTAACACCGAGGAGTACGCGGCTAGATGGGTACGTGAGTTTATTTCTTTATTCTAATGCTCAATTCTGATTAATTTCTAACCATCTTGTTGTCTTTTTTGCTGTCGCAAGCACATGGTGGCCAGGCTTGCCCCCTACTCATGGCATGGGCTTTGTCCCATAAGGGTAAGGCGAAGTCCGACGTCACCTTCAACCCGCAGGACCCGCCTGAGGCGTACAGCAATCCGACCGTCCACAGTCGCATCAGTGAGTACTCATCGATGGCAAGGGAGGTCCATGGGCCGGATTTTGATCCGACCACCGCTGAGCTTGATGGAGAAGTGATCATGAGGGTGGAAGGAGGCAAGAAGCATGGCCGGTACTGGCTGGACAACAGTACACTCGACACGGCCAGTACTCCCACTCTCTCTCAGATTAAAGCCAGGAGCACGAGCTCAGCCCCGCCCATACGCCCACGGCCGACCGCTGCACAGGCCCAGATGGACGCACTCCAGGTAATGTCTGTGGTAACTGTTATTAATTGATTCTCTTAAGTATATTTGTTGACGCGGAAAATCGGCGGTGGTATCCTCAGCGAGCAACACAACAAGGCCAGGGAGATCTGCTTCACTCCGGTGCTGGTCCTGCACTTTGTCCAGGTTCGCGGCGTGCCAGTCAATTTGACCTGAAATTGACAAGGGAATAAACAGTTAAATTACTCTTTGATTGTGCCGGCTCTATTCCAGACGGCAGATGCACGTGGGATTTTAGCCAAGACCCAATCAGACTTGTATCGGCCGATGCCAATCGGACCTCAAAATCGGACTTCATAGATGACATCAATCGGACCAATGTAATCAGACCTCAGTCAGACATAGAATCGGACCTCAGAATCGGACCAATCAGGACCGGACCTTGATTAATGCAACAGATCAGCCTTTTAATAATAATAAAATAAAGCATAAAATATGGCCGATATGCAAGTAACGGATCAGCTATGCCTTTGAGCAAGATATTAAATAATCAAAGTGTGAGCCGATACGCCGTCCATCCTGCCTAGTTGCCGGTTTGATTCGTCTTATCAGACCATCTAACTAACCAATCAGACCAGAACTGTTTCGACACGGTTTCACAGACGGATGCAGCGCACATACTCCAGCTATGATCAGACCAGATAACTAAACAATCAAACTCGACTCACTAACCCAACAACCAAACAAGATGCTCGCACAGGTGATTAATCAGATTAAGCAAATAAGCAATAAAACAGTAACAAGATCATTCCAATATTCAAAGCTGTCTTTGAATAGTCAAGAGGAATCTAGCTCCGACGCAGGGAATCTAAATCAATCCTGACGATCAAAGATCAATCTTTAGCATGTTGCGAGAATCTAGCTCCGACGCAGGGAATCTAAATCGAACCCAACACCCAAAGAACAACTAGATAAAGCTATGAAGATGAATCGGACCTAGAACGATATTGTAGGATAAGTATTGCTTAAATCGGACTAAACCAATGCTCATAGCTGTTGAAGAATCAGATTAATTCACATGGCGCAGATCTAAATCAATCTAGCAACTCCAAACAACCGCATAAGCTGCCTTCTAATAAACAAGATGAATCTAGCTCCGACGCAGGGAATCTAGATCAAGCCCGAAAACTAAAAGAATAACTCGGTAAACGATTAACTACTGAATAATCAATAGAGATCTAGCTCCGACACAGGGAATCTAGACCAATCTTGATTATCCAAAGATAAATCGGTTGAACAGCATAAACGAGAAAGGGCGATGCGCCTCAATTCAAAGCTTACACTAGTTCGATAAGTTGACAATCTTACTGGTAAGCCGGAGATCAGGAACTGATGCAGCCCGTCCACCAATGAGTTCGTCGATCTACTCTAACCTACTCCTAGGGTTTTGGCGTGAAGCCGGGTTGTATTGATTGTGAGAATAGTCCTTTACAATGGACGAGGGTTTATATTTATACCCTGGCCATGAGGAGTCCTGATCGGACTTGACTAACTTGCAGATAAAGTAAACTAAATCTAATACAAAATGGGACTCTCAATACGCCTTCTGAAAAGGAAAATAGTCCCCGCTCATCCTACGCTTCCTTCTTAGCCAATGCGCCTTTTTTCATTCATCATTAGATCGGACTTTCCTGCTTATCGGACCCCCTTTCCTGCATCGGCTTCCTTCTCCGGCATCATCTGTTTGACCATTCAACGGGCCCACTGCGCAGTGCCAGCCTCACCATGTCACCACCTGACTCAGCATATCCGGTGCGAAAATCTGGTGTCAACAATATTTTGTATGGTAACATTGGCTTGAAATATTACAGGCCCGAATGGAGCAAGAGTTGAAAGCACGGGAGGAGGAGTTGGAGCGGAGGTGGCAGGCCCGGGAGGAGAAGTTGAAGGCAGACTTTCTTCGGCAGTAGGAGGCCGACCGGATGAGGTTGGATCACATGGATCAGTACTTGCAGAGTATTGGGGCGTCGTTAGGTCAAGCACCGCCATCAACGCTATTCGCTCCACCACCTCATGCAGATGTTACTCCTGTGAGTCACTTGTCAACTTTTGAAGTTTCATTTTTCTCATAATGACTTAGAACATAGAATGACTTAGAAAGAAGCTTAGTTACTTAGAATGACTTAGAAACAAGCTAGGTGACTTAGAATGGCCTAGAAACAAGCTTAGTGACATGGACATATTCACTTAGAATGCTCTTTGTTCGAATGCTTTATCCTTTGTGCAGAATCAGTCGGCGGCGTCGAATGATGGGCCCATCGCACCAGACATGTCGCCGCCTCAGCCGCCTCAGTGGATTCGGTTCGGGCACTTGCCGCAGCTGCCTCCCACCACGCCGTACCAGCAGTGGCCGCAGCCCCCTCAGAGCTCGCCCTACCCGCAGCACCCTCATGGCTCGTCCACCTGGCCGCCGCCGCCGCGTCCACCGCCGTCTATGTGAGTTCTTTAGACTAGCGCCCTTGTATCGACCTATATGGATTTGTATGGATGTTTTATCGACTTGTATGGACTTCTATGGATTTGTATGGACTTGTATGGACTACTAGTGGTTGTGGATGAACGATACTTGAGTTTATTTGCATTTGTGGATTATTTGACTATATAAACTGCCTGTGATGGTTATTGTGAATTATAAACTGCCTGTGATGCTTATTGTGAATTATATATGCCTGTGATTTGTATTTGGGGTCTCATTTACCAAAAAATTGAAAAAAATAGGGGGGTGGAAGGCCCCTTTGCCGTGTGCAATGGCCACGACACATGGCAAAGAGGGGGTCTTTGCCGTGTGCCACGCTGTCAGGCACACGGCAAATAGATCATCAGCCGTTAAATTTCCGTCCGTTAAAAAACCTTCGCCGTGGGCCTAATTTGACACACGGCAAACCTTTGCCGTGTGCCCGAAGGTAGGCCCACGGCAAAGGCCCCTTTGCCGGCCAATCTTTGCCATGCGCCCTTTGCCGTGGGCGGCACACGGCAAAGCCTTTGCCATGTGCCAAAGGGGCTTTGCCGTGTGCCCCTAGCACACGGCAAAGGAAGCGAATCCGGTAGTGCATGTTCTCACTGGCTTCATATAGATATTGATTTGTGTTCTTGTCTTGTATGGATTCTTTGATGAGAGCTTGAAAGCTTGTTTGTTTAACCCTTGATGTGTTCAGTTAGGACTCTAACCCTATGTGAAAACTAATATTGAGAATTGGGACCCACATGTAAGGTTGGACAAAAAAAATTGAAAGAAGAAATCCTCACTTTAGAAACCCTATGATCCTGTTCTCACTTTAGAAAGATTTTTCTAGACAATATCTTTATGATTTAGATGAAGGTGTTACCACACCTATGGATAGGAAGGAGTAATGTACTATAGTGTGACAAGACAATAAGGACCATCAGATACCGTGAAAAGGTACAATAGGGACAGTCTTGCACAACTACTTTAACCAAGCACCATGTTGACATCAATTACGACAACCTGCTTATACTACAAATACAATATCACGTGCAATCTTTTCTCTTGAGTATTCAATGGTTTGATATCTAATCTATAGAGTCCAAAATAAAGGATAAATCTATAAGAAAGAACTAACTCCTCCGAGTAAAAAACTATAAATACCAGAATAGCCTATGGCTAAAAGGAATAGACACACTTGTAAAAGGGTAAATTGAATGGTGATGAACAGGGTGTGCTGCACGGCGCCAGGGTCACGTCGTGTGGTGCCAAGACCAGGAAGGATTGGTGTTGACGCCTTTCGCGGTCAACACACCGATTTTGCGCTAGAACGCGTGGATCCGCAACGGATCGAGCAACTGCAGCAGGCCCAGACGAAACCGGTGAAACCGGTTTGTAGATCCGATGAAACCGGTTCTACGGGGGATGCTGCGTAGACCTAAGATTGCCGGCCCGGGAGGGACCCCGTCAGGGTAGGCGCGCCTAGGGTTTCTCTGAGATCGGCAGGCCACTCAGAGAGCCGTCAAACGCCGTGGAGACGAAGAACGAACAGAATTAGGGTTGGAAAAGCTAGGGTTTGGAGATGACAAAAAAGTAAAGGTAATAAATGTTTTGATCGATTGGATGATACTCAATCGGCCGTGACCCCTCATATTTATAGGGTGGGAAGGTCGTACCCCGCAAGGAAAGTCCTATACAACTCGGATATACAAAAAGAGTCCAAACCTACTAGGACTCGGAGAAAACCGGTTCCACCGGTTCCCCAAGCCGGTTCCACCGGTTTGCCCTGCCAGACGGGCAACAGTGAACCAAACCGGTTCCACCGGTCTCGGAATCCGGTTCCACCGGTTCTTCCTGTCATGTTGTTCTTGTGCCAATTTTGATCGCCAACATATGCCCCCCTGTTTTTTTGGTAAAGCTTGCGTACCAGAAAACACTTTAGCACAAGAAAACACTCCTGAGGGCGATGTATAACAAAATCCATCGGCCTTTTTATTCTAAGGACGATATTTAAGACTATCGGCTATATGAATCAAGTTTCTTGCCAAACACTTGGATAATATTGCTTTAAGTACCTTCCATTAAGTGCCCTTGGCAGCTGCTGACCTTGCAAAGTCTCCACCATATAAGAATTACCGAAGATCACTCTAATCACCTTGTACGGACCTTCCCAACTTGGAGACCATTTACCAAACTTGTTGCTCTTCGATCCTATAGGTAGAATTGTCTTCCAAACCAGATCACCAACCTGAAAAGACTTTTGTTTTACCTTCTTGTTGTAGGCCTTAGCAACTCGTATCTTATCTTTTTCAATTTCCTTCAAGGCCTTCAATCGCTTATCGGTCACTTCATCAATATTGTCCATCATCAAATCATGATAATCAACAGCATCAAGATCATTCTGTTTAGCTAACCGATAAGCATTCAAATTCACTTCAATAGGCAAAACAGCTTCTTGACCATACACAAGCTCAAAAGGAGTAACCTTAGTAGCACCATGTCTAGATATACGATGAGCCCATAAAGCTTCAGATAAAACCTCATGCCACCTCCTAGGATTCTCCTCTATTTTCTTTTTAATCAACTTGATCAAGATCTTATTACTAGACTCGGCTTGACCATTAGCCTGAGCATAGTATGGAGATGAATTGAGCAATTTAATACCATACATATCAACAAACTCATGAACTTCTTTTGATATAAACGAAGTACCTTGATCAGTAGTCAAAGTTTGTGGAATGCCAAATCTATGTATAATATGTTCAGTAATAAACTCAATTACCTCCCGATGTGTCATATTCTTCAAAGGTACCGCTTCGGTCCACTTTGTAAAATAATCAGTAGCCACTAACACGAAGCGATGTCCTTTTGATGAAGGAGGATGAATCTGCCCAACAAAGTCCAATCCCCATCCTCGAAAAGGCCAAGGTTTGATAATAGGATGTAACAAAGCTGCTGGAACCATCTGAATATTCCCAAACCTTTGACATCTTCACATCCTTTGTAATACCGAAAATAATCAGCTATCATATTAGACCAATAAAAACAAGCACTTCTCAAAAGCCACTTCATCTTAGGAGCCGATTGATGTGTACCACAGATTCCTTCATGAACTTCACCCATTGCAACCTTAGCTTGATCAGAATCCAAACATTTCAACAATAAATCTTCAGCTGTCCGACGATATAATTCACCATCAACCAAAGTAAATTTAAATGCCCACCGTCGGACTTTCCTGTCAACTTTATGATTAGGATTCTGCAAATACTCAATAATGGGTATACTCCAATCAGCAACTTCGTCCTTATCAATTTTAGACTGCTCATTGGCCGAAGCGCTTCTGTCAGCGGATGAACCGGTTTCACCGGTTCTGGAAGCGGTTTTACCGGAATTTCCGGTGACACCGGTTTCTGAATCCGGTGGAACCGGTTCTTCCTGGGCAGACAACTCGGCTATGCAAAATGTCGGCTTTCTTTCATAAAAATTTCTTTTCTGAACATCATAGCCAGTCGCTTGCTGAGCCAGAGCTTTCGCCCTTGGATTCTCATCTCTTGAAACATGATATATAGAGAATTCATCAAATTGAGCAATCATATCCAAGCACTTATCAAGATATGTATTTAAAAATCCATCAAAGCATTGGTATACTTTATTAACTTGCTGTACAACCAGCAGAGAATCACCAAATGCTTCTACATGTTTTACCCCCATGTCATGCAAAATCTCTAGTCCGAATAATAAAGCTTCATATTCGGCTTGATTATTAGTACAATCATTTTCTAATCGGTTAAGAGCTTCAAATTCAGCACCACTTGGTGATATAAAAACAATACCAATGCCACAACCGCTCTTACAAACTGATCCATCAAAATGCAACTTCCATGGAGTAAAAGTAATATAACCGATATCTAGATCATTATCATTAATGCTATGCTCAACAATAAAATCAGCAACAATTTGGCCTTTCATAGATTTCAAAGGTTCACAAGCCAAATCATATTCAATAAGAGCATAAGCCCATTTACCAATTCTACCACTTAAAATTGGTCTATGCAACATGTATTTAATAATATCGGTTTGACAAGCCACTATGCAAGTATTGGATAACAAATAATGCCTCATCTTGGTACAAGCATAATACAAAGATAAGCAAAGCTTTTCAATAAATATATACCTCGTTTCGGTATCCAATAATCGACGACTTGCATAGGTAATAATATGTTCCTTCCCTTCGGTTTCTTGAGTCAAAACAGCCCCAATTACTTGATCTTCAGCAGCCACATATAATTTAAATGGAATTCCTCTCTTAGGAGCCTTCATGACCGGCGGCGAAGACAAGTAATATTTGATCTTCTCAAAAGCTTCTTGCTGTTTTGCCCCCCAAGTAAATTCGGCTTCATCTCTCAACCGAAGAATAGGAGTAAAAGCATTGACCTTCCCAGACAAATTACAAATAAACCTCCTCAAGTAATTTACCTTGCCTAGGAATTTCTGCAAATCTTTCTTGCATGTAGGAGCTTTAATCTTCTTAATAATATCAATCTTCTTAGGATCTATCTCTATGCCATTCTCATGAATAATAAAGCCTAAAAACTTTCCAGCCGACACACCAAAAGCACATTTAAGTGGGTTCATCTTTAATCCATATCGACGCATTCTTTCAAAAGCAAGTCTTAAATCAGCCAAATGAGGATTTAAACCAGCCGATTTAACAACAATATCATCGATATAAACTTCTATGATTAAACCAAGCAAGTCATGAAAAATTAAATTCATTGCCCTTTGGTAAGTAGCACCAGCATTTTTTAAACCAAAGGTCATGACTACCCACTCAAATAAACCAACAAAACCTGGACATATAAAAGCCGTTTTGGAAACATCCTCTTCGGCCATGAATATTTGATTGTAACCAGCATTACCATCAAGAAAAACTAATAACTTTATGTCCAGAAGCATCATTAATAAGCATGTTGGCTATAGGCATAGGATATTCATCTTTAGGAGTAGCTCTATTAAGATTTCTAAAATCAATGTAAACTCTGAGCTTACCAGAATCCTTTTTCTCAACAGGCACAATATTAGATAACCATTCAGCATAACGACAAGGCCTAATAAAATTTGCATCCAACAACCGATTAATTTCTTCTTTAATTCGGTCATACATATTAGGATTGAAACGCCTAGCAGTTTGTTTAAAAGGTCTAAAACCAGGCTTAATAGGTAGCCGATGTTCAACTAACTCGCGGCTTAAACCAGACATCTCTTGATAATTCCATGCAAAACAATCAACATACTCTTTCAACAGCTCGATTAATTCAGCTTTATAATCAGCTTTACAATTTTTATTTACAAACGTCGGCCTAGGTACAGTGCCATCACCAATATCAATCTCCTCTAAAGGATCAGCCGACGTAAAGCCTTGTCCTAATTTACTCATGTCATCAAAATCTTCAATAGCCTCACACATATCGTTCTTTTGTGCCCGATAGTGCTCAAGTCTCTGCTGCAACCATTCTGAACTATTCATTGATTCACAACAAATGGTTTAGCCGATATTCAACCGGCTTTAGAACAGCAGGCACAAAGCCATCTCTAGTGCAACTGATCATCTCATAATCAGAAATATCTAACCCTGTTAAGCACTTAACATGATCATGCATAGACATGGTAGAACCATCAGCCACTGCAACACAAGCCGATGTGTCTCCATGCACAACCTCAATGTCTTCGTCTACCCATTGAATAAGAAATTGATGCAAACTAGAAGGTACACATCTATTTGCATGAATCCAATCACGACCCAATATTAAATTGAAGTTACCTTGGGTCTCGGCGACGAAGAAAGCGGTAGCCAACGTCTTGCTCCCAACGGTGAGCTCCATAGAAGCAACGCCCTTAGCACTCATAGGCTCGCCTCCTCCCACACCGCTGATAGTCATGTTGGTCTTGATCAGCTCATCATCTAATCCACCAAGCTTCTTGAACACAGAATAAGGCATCAAATTGACAATTGCCCCAGTGTCAACAAGCATCCTCGAAATCGGCTTCCCATTGATATGTCCCTTCATGTATAGAGCCTTCAAATGATTTTCAGAATCCTTTGGCCTTTTAAATATAGCTTCTTTTGGGCCAAAGTCTAAATGAGCCAACTCATCCTCCGGAATAACATAATAATCCGAAGATAGGTGCACCACATTAGCATCAACATTCATATGTTCAGGTGACGACCCATAATCAACTAGCTGTTCATCGTCCACATTCTGGGAATCCGATGACAACTTCTGATCAAACGCAGGAGTGACAGAAATTTCAGAAGCAATTTGAGATGAACCTGGATCAGCAGAAACCGATTCCACCGGTTTCAGAACCGGTTCCACCGGTTCTGACACAGCTGTGGACGGCGAAGGAGGTAGAACCGGTTCTACCGGTTTAGAATCCGGTTCCACCGGATTTTGCTCTGGTGCTTCAGTCTTCTTCCACCCCTTGCCTGGAGGAATCATAGGCCTATACTTGTTGAAGTGCTCCTCCCTCTGCTTCTCCAGTTCTTTCTCTTTCTGGTCTTGGAAGCGAAGTCGCTGCAACTTCCTCTTTTGCGTGCGTGTCAAACCTGGAGGACACCATCTAGGCATAAGGTATTTAGTTTTATCAATTTCAACCTTCTTACCCACATTAGGCTCTGCAGCTATGTTCTCCTGGACTGATGGCTTAACTTCATCACCAATTATCATAGGCATCTTGTCATCGTCCTTCAAATTTACTTGGAAGTCACCAATCTGAATGATATCAGCAGCAGTAGTTCTCTCCTGGTCGACCTCCATCTTCTGGACAACTTCATCTTCTTACGCTGATAAACTTGCTTAGGAGGAGAAGGCTGTCTTTTCTGAGGAAACCGGTTCCACCGGTTTTGGGAACCGGTTCCACCGGTTTGAGGTGGCACATCCCAACCTGATCGACGAGGAGCCGAACGGTTATCTACCAACCTCTCATGCGCTGGAACTCTATTATTACCCCATCCTGGATGAAAAGGAGGATGCTGCATAGGGTAATAAGGCACATTCATTCCATTGTGATCCCATGCCGGATATTGATAATTATAATATGGAGGCATCCACGACATGTTTTGATATTGGTTAAGCTGCACCATCACCCTTCCACCTGTTATTCGCCCTTGGAGGCGAAATTGGCTTCTCTTGACGCATGGGTGACCTTTTCCTCTTTTTTGCCGGCCAATCCTCATCAACTGGCCTTTGATTTGCATATTTGGAAAACAACTGGTCATAGGTCACTTTTGGCTTTGCAACTTTGCCCTGATCCTTGGCCACATTGACTTTCCAGGTTCCAATCTCAGGACGCTTAGGCTTCAACATCTTCGGGCGCCCCTGACTAGAACCGGTTATACCGGTTTCTGGAACCGGTGGAACCGGTTTGTCCTGTACAGGCTCAAACGGTCCTTTTGACGATCCTTGCCCCCCGAGATCCGCGACTCTTGCAGTAATTTTGAAAGTCTCCCTGCCATTGGGGGTCTTCTCACACACCACTTCCCTGATAATTGATTTTCCCTTCAGATTTTCAGGTTTTGGCTTCTCATCACCCACAACAATATTTTTTCCTTTAGTTGATTCGACTTGATGCGGCCGAATCAGAACTTTAGGAGCTTGCATCTCAAGGGTGTTGACAGGGAAAGGCTCTTTATCCACCTGCATCTCATGTAGTGTCAAACGTCCTTCATTCAAGGCCGATTGCACCTGTCGACGGAAAACATTGCAATCATTAGTAGCATGCGAAAAAGAATTATGCAACTTGCAATATGCCCGCCTTTTGAGTTCTTCAAGTGGAGGAATAGTATGAGACATTTTAATGTTTCCATTCTTTAACAATTCATCAAAAATACGATCACACTTGGAAACATCAAAAGTAAATCGCACTTCTTCTTTCTGATTCTTTTGAATTGGCTTAAGAGATGGACAAGTGTACGATTTATTCTTAGAAGGCCATACAAGTTCAGCAACATACACATCTTCATCATCGTCCGAACTACTAGAATCATAAGTAACAACATGAACATTAGAACGATGAGTCTTATATGTATCTTTAGCATTTTTTATTCGGTTTTCAGTAGCCAAAGCTCTTACTTGTACTTGATTAACCGAAAAGTGTTCAAAGCCTTCTATCTTTTCTTTAATAGAGGATCTTAAACCATTAAAGGCAACATCAGCAAGATCCCTTTCAGAAAGTGACAAATTAAAACATCGGTTTCTAGTTTCTTTGAATCGTTTAAAATAATCAACAACAGATTCATCTCTTTGTTGTTTAACCGATGTCAAATCTGTCAATTTCAATTGAGTACTCCCACTATAAAAATGATCATGAAATTTTTGCTCTAATTGATTCCATGAATTAATTGAGCCAGGAGTTAATGAAGAAAACCAAGAAAAAGCAGTTCCAGTTAAAGATAATGAAAACAAGCGAACTTTTAAAGCATCATTGGCAGTTCCAGTTAAAGACAATGAAAACAGGCGAACTTTTAAAGCATCATTAGAACTAACTTCTCCTAGTTGAGCAATATATTGGCTAATATGTTCCCATGTGGTCTTGCTATCATCACCATTAAATTTTATGAAATCGGGAACACGCCAATTATTGGGGTAAGCTACAGCATCAAAATTAGCAGAATATGGTTTTTGATATTGTTGACACCAGATTTTCGCACCGGATATGCTGAGTCAGGTGGTGACGTGGTGAGGCTAGCACTGCGCAGTGGGCCCGTTGAATGGTCAAACAGATGATGCCGGAGAAGGAAGCCGATGCAGGAAAGGGGGTCCGATAAGCAGGAAAGTCCGATCTAATGATGAATGAAGAAAGGCGCATTGGCTAAGAAGGAAGCGTAGCATGAGCGGGGACTATTTTCTTTTCAGAAGGCGTATTGAGAGTCCCATTTTATATTAGATTTAGTTTACTTTATCTGCAAGTTAGTCAAGTTCGATCAGGACTCCTCATGACCAGGGTATAAATATAAACCCTCATCCATTGTAAAGAACTATTCTCACAATCAATACAACCCGGCTTCACGCCAAAACCCTAGGAGTAGGTTAGAGTAGATCGACGAACTCATTGGTGGACGGGCTGCATCAGTTCTGATCTCCGGCTTACCAGTAAGATTGTCAACTTATCGAACTAGTGTAAGCTTTGAATTGAGGCGCATCGCCCTTTCTCGTTTATGCTGTTCAACCGATTTATCTTTGAATTATCAAGATTGATCTAGATTCCCTACGTCGGAGCTAGATCTCTATTGATTATTCAGTAGTTAATCGTTTACCGAGTTGTTCTTTTAGTTTTCGGGCTTGATCTAGATTCCCTGCGTCGGAGCTAGATTCATCTTGTTTATTAGAAGGCAGCTTATGCGGTTGTTTGGAGTTGCTAGATTGATTTAGATCTGCGCCATGTGAATTAATCTGATTTTTCAACAGCTATGAGCATTGGTTTAGTCCGATTTAAGCAATACTTATCTTACAATATCGTTCTAGGTCCGATTCATCTTCATAGCTTTATCTGGTTGTTCTTTGGGTGTTGGGTTCGATTTAGATTCCCTGCGTCGGAGCTAGATTCTCGCAACATGCTAAAGACTGATCTTTGATCGTCAGGATTGATTTAGATTCCCTGCGTCGGAGCTAGATTCCTCTTGACTATTCAAAGACGGCTTTGAATATCGGAATGATCTTGTTGCTGTTTTATTGCTTATTTGCTTAATCTGATTAATCACCTGTGCGAGCATCTTGTTTGGTTGTTGGGTTAGTGAGTCGAGTTTGATTGTTTAGTTATCTGGTCTGATCATAGCTGGAGTATGTGCGCTGCATCCGTCTGTGAAACCGTGTCGAAACAGTTCTGGTCCGATTGGTTAGTTAGATGGTCCGATAAGACGAATCAAACCGGCAACTAGGCAGGATGGACGGCGTATCGGCTCACACTTTGATTATTTAATATCTTGCTCAAAGGCATAGCTGATCCGTTACTTGCATATCGGCCATATTTTATGCTTTATTTTATTATTCAAAGGCTGATCTGTTACATTAATCAAGGTCCGGTCCTGATTAGTCCGATTCTGAGGTCCGATTCGATGTCTGACTGAGGTCTGATTACATTGGTCCGATTGATGTCATCTATGAAGTCCGATTTTGAGGTCCGATTGGCATCGGCCGATACAAGTCTGATTGGGTCTTGGCTAAAATCCAACGTGCATCTGCCGTCTGGAATAGAGCCGGCACAATCAAAGAGTAATTTAACTGTTTTATCCCCTTGTCAATTTCAGGTCAAATTGACTGGCACGCCGCGAACCTGGACAAAGTGCAGGACCAGCACCGGAGTGAAGCAGATCTCCCTGGCCTTGTTGTGTTGCTCGCTGAGGATACGACCGCCGATTTTCCGCGTCAACACATTTTTGGCACGCCCGGTGGGACATGTAAGACAATTTCCAAGATGTCGTCTGATGCTGAAAAGGACGCTGCTGCTTCTAAGCTCACTGCTGAGAAGCTGGTGGCTGAGAAGTTGGCGGCTAAGAAGTTGGCTACTGAGAAAGCCAAGGCTGACAAAAACAGGATCTCCGATACAACCATTCCAGTCATGAAGGCCGATCTATCTAAAGCCCAGTTAGATACAGTTCAGGCCCAGATTGACGTGTTTGAGAAGCTCTGTCTTGATCAATTCGGGTGTAATCGTTCAGGCCCTATGCTCAAAGGTGCTCTTCCAGACCCAGAGTTGATCAAGAAGACAACTGATGCTCGGGATTACCATGTCAACATGACAGAGATGATCCATCAAGCTGTTCACCATGCATTGATTAACCAGTCGGGCACTTTGGTGAATTCTTTGGATAATCTCATCAAGAAGGCGGTGGATGATTCTATTTGCTTAAAGGGCCCAGTCTTTATGTCAGATTCTCCAGGAGCATCAGGATCAGGAAAAGGCAAAAGTACTGAAGATAACGCCATGACCGTTGCTCCGCAAAATCCGACGATTCCACCACCTATTCAGCTGGCCAACGGTTTTCTGTTGATGGCCGATGGATCGATTGTCGGCCCGCATGGTGAGAAATATGCTAGGACTTTNGAGAAGCTGGTGGCTGAGAAGTTGGCGGCTAAGAAGTTGGCTACTGAGAAAGCCAAGGCTGACAAAAACAGGATCTCCGATACAACCATTCCAGTCATGAAGGCCGATCTATCTAAAGCCCAGTTAGATACAGTTCAGGCCCAGATTGACGTGTTTGAGAAGCTCTGTCTTGATCAATTCGGGTGTAATCGTTCAGGCCCTATGCTCAAAGGTGCTCTTCCAGACCCAGAGTTGATCAAGAAGACAACTGATGCTCGGGATTACCATGTCAACATGACAGAGATGATCCATCAAGCTGTTCACCATGCATTGATTAACCAGTCGGGCACTTTGGTAAATTCTTTGGATAATCTCATCAAGAAAGCGGTGGATGATTCTATTTGCTTGAAGGGCCCAGTCTTTATGACAGATTCTCCAGGGGCATCAGGATCAGGAAAGGGCAAAAGTACTGAAGATAACGCCATGACCGTTGCTCCGCAAAATCTAACAATTCCACCACCCATTCAGCTGGCCAACGGTTTTCTGTTGATGGCCGATGGATCGATTGTCGGCCCGCATGGTGAGAAATATGCTAGGACTCTGAATGAAGAGGAGAAGCAACCTGCAGCTGCAAAGATACATTCAGAGATTCCTGCACATCAGCGTATGGTTGGTGATTACAATGATTACATGATGGATACGCATCAAGCTGATGGAATGCCACTCGGAGGTCACCAGTCCAATTGGTCACAGAAAATAGCCGAGGTGATCCAGAATCAGTTCGGTTTGAAGCCTAAAGATGAAGCGAGGTTGTATCGGCACCCGTACCCATCCTACTTTGATGCAGTGCCACTTCCTCCGCGCTACAGAGTGCCAGATTTTTCAAAATTCTCTGGACAAGATGATATGACCACCATCGAGCATGTGAGCTGATTCTTGGCTCAATGTGGTGAGGCTGCTTCTGAGGAGGGACTCAGGCTCAGATTCTTCCCTCTGTCACTATCAGGGCCGGCGTTTACTTGGTTTACGTCGTTGCCAGCAGGATCGGTCACAGGCTGGTCTGATATGGAGAAGCAGTTCCATAAGTACTTCTTTTCTGGTCTCAATGAAATGAAGATTTCTGATTTGATTGCTATCAGGCAGAGGAACGATGAGTCCATTAAGGAGTATGTTCAACGGTTCCGTGAAATCAGGAATCGATGCTACAGTTTGAAGCTATCTGACACACAATTGGCTGAGCTTGCATTCCAGGGTATGCTCGCGCCGATCAAGGATAGGTTTTCTTCTCAGGAGTTTGAAACATTGGGACAACTGGTGCAAAAGGTGTCAGCCCATGAGGTCCGATATCAGGAGGCGAGGCGCACAAAGTTTTCTAAGCCAGTGTCTTATCTTTATGATACTGAAGAAGAGGCTGATATCAACATAGCTGAATGGACCAAATCCAAAAAGCCGGTATCGTGCCCATGGGTCAAGCAGAGTCCTGAGAAATTTGGATTTGATGTAACAAAGGCCGACAAGATTTTTGACATGCTGCTCAGTGAAAAGCTTATTCAACTTTCTCCAAATCACTCTATCCCGTCGGCCGAGGAGTTAAAGAAGCGCAAGTACTGCAAATGGCATAACTCAACTTCTCATGAAATGAATGAATGCAAGGTGTTCAGGAGGGAGATCCAATTGGCTATTGAATCTGGCAAGATCAAGTTCGAAGATAACAAGAAAGCCATGAAGATCGACGGTCATCCCTTTCCTAATAACTTTGTTGATTTCTCCTTTTCTGTTAATATGGTTGATGCTGATGAAAAGGGGAAGTTCAAGATGCTCACATCGGACCACGCCAAGAGTTCTGGTGCCGTTGATCCTGCAGTTCAGGTCACTGTTGAAGAGCTGCGAAGGAATCATCAGGCGTTTGGGCGTGAATCTAATGCTCCTGGTGGATATCGGCCACGTGTGACTTCCCAGATGCTGATTAACAAGTACAAAAGGCAGCAGGCAGCAGCCCGAGCGTGGGAAGAGCGTGAGGAACGACGGTGTCAGAGGCGCGAATATCAAGCAAGGCGGTTTGATGAGGGGTTTGATGATCGACGCCGACGTGATGACATGTCCGATGGCCGACGCTGGTTTGATGATAAGTCCGATGGCCGATGCTGGTTTGATGACAGGTCCGACGATCGTCGTTGGTATGACTATAGGTCCGATTGGCATATGGACAGGCATCAAACTTATGAACAGTACGATCAAGATGATGGTCACTAGAGATATCCTTTCTTCGTGTTCTGCTGGAACGAGAAGCTCAGATTGCTGTCCAAAGCAGATTGTCCTGAATGCAGCTCTCAGTATGAAGAATACAGGACTTTTAAGAGGAGTCGATGATCGGTTCATGAACGGATAGGCGTCAGGATTGATGATCATCATCAAGGAGATGAAGGCCGGGTTGATACTCATGGCCGTAAAAATAATGAAGGCCAGGATGATACTCGTGGCCCTGAAAAAATAGAAGAAAAGGTTCCAGTTCAGGAATGGGTTAGAGAACCTCAAATGAAGCCTGGACAATGGTGCCCATCAGGGATTTCTAGGACTAAAAAGAGACGTGTTCAGCGGTTGCGCTACCATGAGCAGATTCAGGAGCAAGAATTAGCCAAAGAGAAGAAAATTTGGCGTGCTAAGATGGCCAATGACGATGAAGCAAGAAACGCATCGGCCCCGGTAAACATGGTTTTAGTGTTGCCTTATGATTTTGCTGCTCCTGATGAACAAGATGATGATGAGGTTAATTATGAATTAGAAGAAGCCGCTGCATGCTTGGTCCTTGATTCAGAAAAGGCGATCTTTGAGAAGCCAAATGCGAATGGCTATCGGCACCTGAAGCCTTTGTACATCAAGGGATATGTTGATGGGAAGCCGATGACCAAGATGCTGGTTGATGGAGGAGCTGCCGTCAATCTCATGCCCTACTCTACATTCCGCAAGCTGGGCAAGGGAATTGATGATCTGATTAAGACCAACATGACGCTCAAGGATTTCGGCGGCAACATTTCAGAGCCTCGGGGGGCAATTCACGTAGAATTGACCATCGGCAGCAAGACATTGCCGACAACTTTCTTTGTGATTGATGGACAGGGTTCCTACAGTATGCTTCTTGGGCAAGATTGGATTCATGCCAACTGCTGCATCCCATCCACGATGCATCAATGCTTGATTCAGTGGCAAGGCAACAATGTAGAGATCGTCCCAGCTGATGATTCGGTTAGCATTGCAACAGCTGAGTCAACGATTTGGGAGTTTGAAGGGATTGAATGCCTGTCAGGGAAAACATGGGATGGTGACTTTCTCAAGGTGTCCGATCAAGGATTACAGCCGATCCAAGCAGTCGGCTCTGAGACTTTGTTTTAAATGGTCGATTGTATAGAAGATTTTGAAGACCGAAGTGAATTCGGTAAATTAGGGTTTGGATTTACGTCGGTCGATGAATTAGAAGAGATTGACATAGGATCTGGTGATAGGCCAAGGCCGACGTATATCAGTGCTAAGTTGGATCCCGAGTATAAACAAGAGTTAATAAAACTTTTGAAAGAGTATTCTGATTGTTTTGCTTGGGAATATTATGAAATGCTAGGTTTAAGCCGTAACATTGTTGAGCATCGGCTACCCATCAAACCAGGATATCGACCGCACAAGCAGTACGCAAGGAGGTTTAAGGCTGAGATGTACGAACCAATTAAGGCCGAAATAATAAAGCTATTTGAAGCTAAGTTTATCAGGCCATGTCGATATGCTGAGTGGGTGTCAAATATAGTTCCTGTTTATAAGAAAAATGGAAAGTTGCGTGTTTGCATTGATTACAGGAACTTAAACAAGGCAACCCCGAAGGATGAATATCCGATGCCAGTGGCCGATATGCTTGTTGATGCAGCGTCAGGCCATAAAGTGATGAGCTTCCTGGATGGTAATGCTGGTTATAATCAGATTTTTATGGCGGAAGAAGATATTCCCAAGACTGCATTCCAATGCCCAGGTGCTCTCAGTTTATATGAATGGGTTGTTATGACTTTTGGTTTAAAAAATGCCGGTGCTACTTATCAACGTGCTATGAATTATATTTTTCATAAGCTGATCGGCAGGATAGTTGAAATCTATATTGATGATGTGGTAATCAAGTCGAAAGGTTATCAAGATCATTTAGCCGATTTGAAGGAGACGCTGGAATGCACGAGGCAACATGGATTGAAAATGAATCCACTCAAGTGTGCTTTTGGCGTATCGGCCGGCCAATTTCTCGGTTTCCTGGTACATGAGAGAGGAATCGAGGTAAATGATCGGAACCACAAAGCAATTGATGATATTGAGCCTCCAGTAAACAAGAAGGAATTATAGAGTTTGATTGGAAAAATCAATTTCCTGAGGAGGTTTATATCAAATCTATCGGTCCGATTGGAAGCATTTACTCCTCTGTTGAAGCTGAAGGATGGAGAAGAATTGGTGTGGGAGCCTAAACATCAAAAGGCATTGGATGAGATCAAGCAATATTTAGCATATCCGCCAGTTCTTATTCCACCTCAAGAGGGTAAGCCGTTCAAGCTTTATTTATCGGCTTTTAATCATGCAATCGGCTCTGTTTTGATCCAAGAAGTTGATGGGAAAGAGCGAGTCATATTTTATTTGAGCCGGAGGTTGCTGGATCCAGAGACTCGGTATTCGTATGTGGAGAAGCTTTGCCTTTGTCTATATTTTTCTTGTACAAAATTGAGGCATTATTTGCTATCGGCCGAGTGCACTGTGGTATGTAGGGAGGATGTGATCAAATACATGTTGTCGATGCCAATCATGAAAGGAAGAATTGGCAAGTGGGTTTTTGCTCTAACGGAGTTTGATCTTAAATACGAATCGGCCAAAGCAGTAAAAGGGCAAGTAATGGCTGATCTGGTTGCTGATCATTGTGGATCTAATGTTGATGCTATTGAGCAATGCACCATCGAGATTGATGTGACGGATCCGATGATTACGGAGGCCGATGTGGTTGACGCAGTTCCTTGGACCATGTTCTTTGATGGCTCATCTTGCAATGATGGTTGCGGAATTGGCCTGCTTATTATTTCACCTCGGGGGGCAAGATTTGAGTTTGCTTATCCGATTGAAAAGTGCACAAATAATCAGGCGGAATATGAAGCATTGATGAAGGGTTTCCAGATTCTTAAAGAAATCGGCGTTCAATTTGTTGAAGTATTTGGAGATTCTTTGTTGGTCATTAATCAGTTGCTT
Source organism: Alloteropsis semialata (assembly GCA_004135705.1). NCBI lineage: Eukaryota > Viridiplantae > Streptophyta > Magnoliopsida > Poales > Poaceae > Alloteropsis > Alloteropsis semialata. Next base: position 12,163 of record QPGU01000064.1, on the reverse strand, counting down.
GGAACGTATGATTGCAAGATGGATGCATTGATGCCTTACTTTGAGAAGATGCCGAGATTTGATTGACCAGTTTGCCCTGGTAACTCTTAAGCATATTCCAAGACATCATAACGAAGAAGCAAATCGGCTGGCGCAAAGGGCGTCTGGCTATCGGCCTATGTCCGATGTGATGGTGCAGGAGATACCAGAAGGAGATTGGAGGAAAGAAATCGTTGAATATTTGAAGGATTCTTCTGTCAAGACTTTCAGGAAGTTACGCTACAAATCAATCAGGCATGTCTTGGTTGAAGAGGTGCTTTATTTTCGCTCGGTTGATGGAGTCCTGTTGAGATGCATCGGACCTGAAGAAGCCAAGGTCTTGATGGGAGAAATTCATGAAGGCGTTTGTGGGGCTCATCAATCGGCGTTCAAGATGAAATGGATGATCAGGAAGAATGGATATTATTGGCCGACGATTCTGGAAGACTGTTTTGAATATTATAAAGGATGTCAGGAGTGTCAGAAATATGGAAATATTCAGAGAGCTCCAGCATCGGCTATGAACCCTGTCATCAAGCCATGGCCGTTTAGGGGATGGGGAATTGACCTAATCGGCCAGATTTTTCCACATTCAAGCAAGGGACATAAATTCATAATAGCGGCAACAGATTATTTCACCAAATGGGTTGAAGCTATTCCTTTGAAGGAGGTGAAGTCCCAGAATGTTATCGATTTTGTTAGAGAACACATTGTCTACCGATTTGGAATTCCACAGACAATCACGACAGATCAAGGTATGATGTTTACGTCTGACGAGTTCAAAAATTTTGCTGTTGATATGGGTATCAAGCTCTTTAATTCATCGCCATACTACGCACAAGCCAACGATCAAGCTGAAGCCTCCAATAAAAGTTTGATCAAGTTGATTGACAGGAAGATTGAGGAGTACCCTAGAAAATGGCATATTGTGCTTCCTGAAGCTCTATGGGCATATCGAATGGCTTGCCATGGATCGATCAAAGTTTCTCCATATGAGTTGGTTTATGGGCATGAAGCCGTTCTTCCATGGGAAATTCGTACTGGATCAAGGCGTATTGAGCTTCAGGATAAATTAAAGGCCGGTGAATACATGGAACTCATGAATAGTGAATCCGATGACTTAGCTGTTCGTCGGCTACGCGCTCTGGAAAGCATTGAAGCTAACAAGCTCAGTGTTGCGAGGTATTATGATAAGAAAGTTAAAGGGAAAGAGTTTAAAGAGGGCGATCTCGTGTGGAAAGTTATTCTGCCGATTGGTTCTAAGGATCCCAAATATGGCAAGTGGTCACCGAACTGGGAGGGGCCCTATCGAATCGTCCGATGTGTTCCTGGCAATGCTTATATCTTACAGACGCTTGAAGGAGAAGCGTTTCCTAAGGCGTTGAACGGGAAGTATTTGAAGAAGTACTACCCTAGTATTTGGGTAAATTCGTAAAGCCGATGCTACGCGTCAGGCTTGGAAGCCGATGGAAAAGTCACCTCAAGAACAAAATATGAAAGCCGATGCGATATGCATCGCCTTAAGGGTTATATACAACAAAAGAAAATGTATTGCATCATCAAGCCGCTCGATGGCGGAGCAGGCTACTAGTATATCAAAATGCTTGATAAGAGGGATGAGAAAAGGAATTGCATATATATATTCATATATTTCTCATACAAAAGGATTTCAGAAGGCAAAAAGCGCCGATGTATTTTATTCATCATTGCCGGGATAAGTCTAGAAGAAGAAGGGAGAGAAAGCATAAAATTGAAGAGACATCTTCTTCCTTGAGACAGATTCTTGAACAGCTCGGCTCATTCAAAGAAATCCGCAAGTTTGAGGAGATATGCTCTGGGTGCAGTCCCTTGAAGAGCGCACCGGCGGACCAGTGGCTTTGCCCCTATCTTGAAAAGGGCATCCCATTAAACCCCTCTGAAAAACCTTCCCTTTGGTAAAACCATGAAGAACCCTCACGAGGATTCTCCTAGCAGAGGTTCCACCTGGATTTACTGCAGGATCAGAAAAGGGGGAGTACCCTATACTACTTCACGAGAATTCTTCTAGCAGAAGAGGAAGAGGGGATTGGCTCCTATATCGAAGAGAAGGAGTTTGTGTTCTGTCATGAATATTAGCTGCGCCATGGCGAAAGAATGGTGGAAGAAGGAGAACCTGAGGCAGGTATTTATAGTCGGCGATCGGTAAAGGAATTAAAGGAAAGGTGGGAATCTGAAGGGTGCTCACTGAAACTGTCCAAATAAAGAACAGTATTCTCGTGAAGATATGTCATTGATTCAGTGCTGATATGATTAAAGAAGAGGAGCGTCTTTTGAGGAACTGCATTGAAGAGTCGTTTCGCCTGGGTTAAAATGCATGGGTACCCGTGACATAAGGAGCAGGGTTCCATATACTGTTCGTTGTCAGAGGCATCATCGCTCGTGAGAGAGAAGGAAGAAGATGAGCGGTGCGAGTTCTTGGCGAAGAAGGAGGAGTGAACAGCGTGGCCGCTGGCGCAGGTTTTTAGAAAATGGCTGTGGCCCGAAAATCGAGGAACCACACAGTGCAAGGATGGGAAGTTTCAGCACGAAAATCGGTGAAGGAGTTATGATAACAGATACGAATTTTGGAATAAAACATATTTTATCCCAAAATTGGGGGGCATGTGTTGACACCAGATTTTCGCACCGGATATGCTGAGTCAGGTGGTGATGTGGTGAGGCTGGCACTGCGCAGTGGGCCCGTTGAATGGTCAAACAGATGATGCCGGAGAAGGAAGCCGATGCAGGAAAGGGGGTCCGATAAGCAGGAAAGTCCGATCTAATGATGAATGAAGAAAGGCGCATTGGCTAAGAAGGAAGCGTAGCATGAGCGGGGACTATTTTCTTTTTCAGAAGGCGTATTGAGAGTCCCATTTTATATTAGATTTAGTTTACTTTATCTGCAAGTTAGTCAAGTCCGATCAGGACTCCTCATGACCAGGGTATAAATATAAACCCTTGTCCATTGTAAAGAACTATTCTCACAATCAATACAACCCGGCTTCACGCCAAAACCCTAGGAGTAGGTTAGAGTAGATCGACGAACTCATTGGTGGACGGGCTGCATCAGTTCCTGATCTCCGGCTTACCAGTAAGATTGTCAACTTATCGAACTAGTGTAAGCTTTGAATTGAGGCGCATCGCCCTTTCTCGTTTATGCTGTTCAACCGATTTATCTTTGGATAATCAAGATTGGTCTAGATTCCCTGCGTCGGAGCTAGATCTCTATTGATTATTCAGTAGTTAATCGTTTACCGAGTTGTTCTTTTAGTTTTCGGGCTTGATCTAGATTTCCTGCGTCGGAGCTAGATTCATCTTGTTTATTACAAGGTAGCTTATGCGGTTGTTTGGAGTTGCTAGATTGATTTAGATCTGCGCCATGTGAATTAATCTGATTCTTCAACAGCTATGAGCATTGGTTTAGTCCGATTTAAGCAATACTTATCTTACAATATCGTTCTAGGTCCGATTCATCTTCATAGCTTTATCTGGTTGTTCTTTGGGTGTTGGGTTCGATTTAGATTCCCTGCGTCGGAGCTAGATTCTCGCAACATGCTAAAGACTGATCTTTGATCGTCAGGATTGATTTAGATTCCCTGCGTCGGAGCTAGATTCCTCTTGACTATTCAAAGACGGCTTTGAATATCGGAATGATCTTGTTGCTGTTTTATTGCTTATTTGCTTAATCTGATTAATCACCTGTGCGAGCATCTTGTTTGGTTGTTGGGTTAGTGAGTCGAGTTTGATTGTTTAGTTATCTGGTCTGATCATAGCTGGAGTATGTGCGCTGCATCCGTCTGTGAAACCGTGTCGAAACAGTTCTGGTCCGATTGGTTAGTTAGATGGTCCGATAAGACGAATCAAACCGGCAACTAGGCAGGATGGACGGCGTATCGGCTCACACTTTGATTATTTAATATCTTGCTCAAAGGCATAGCTGATCCGTTACTTGCATATCGGCCATATTTTATGCTTTATTTTATTATTATTAAAAGGCTGATCTGTTACATTAATCAAGGTCCGGTCCTGATTGGTCCGATTCTGAGGTCCGATTCGATGTCTGACTGAGGTCTGATTACATTGGTCCGATTGATGTCATCTATGAAGTCCGATTTTGAGGTCCGATTGGCATCGGCCGATACAAGTCTGATTGGGTCTTGGCTAAAATCCCACGTGCATCTGCCGTTTGGAATAGAGCCGGCACAATCAAAGAGTAATTTAACTGTTTATTCCCTTGTCAATTTCAGGTCAAATTGACTGGCATGCCGCGAACCTGGACAAAGTGCAGGACCAGCACCGGAGTGAAGCAGATCTCCCTGGCCTTGTTGTGTTGCTCGCTGAGGATACGACCGCCGATTTTTCGCGTCAACAGATATAATCTAGAATTACCCATATCAATGCCAAGCTTATCCTGCATCATACTAGCTAACTCGTCCTTCATCTTATAAAATTCAGCATATAAATTTGAACGAGCTAGATCAGATTGCCCTGTGGCTGTACTTTGAACTTGAGCAACATGAGGCATGCTAGTAGAACTTTGCCGCAAATATTGGTCATATACATCATTAGGAATCCCGCTAGAACTAGTGTTTTGATTAGGTATAGGGGGTGATGTATAAGCATGTGTTTTAATATAAGCAGATCCATTAGCCACCTCTGTATTTCGGCTAGGGACTACCGAAAGGGGAGGTGTAGTGCGCGGTACTAGCTGCTGTGTAGCCTGAGCAGCAGAACCGGTTCCACCGGTTTCTGGAACCGGTGAAACCGGTTTCGCCGGGGCTGGCGAAACATGTGTAGGCGGCGGCACCTGTCCTGGATAAAAATTAGCCGGCATACCATATAAAGGGTTTTCAGGTGTTTTTCCTGGTGTAGCCGACACACTAGCATGTATATTCTCATGTTGCATAGGTTGCATGTTTTGTGAATAGTAAGACGATTCTAGCAACCTATCTTTTTCAATTTTATCTATCCTGTCCATAAGGGTGCTTACTACTTCGTCGGTATGTAAAAGCGCAGCACCAAGCCTATCATCAGGATTAGAAGTAGAAGGTTCAAGTGGATGTGCAGTTACCGGAGGGATCTCTTCCACCTTTTGATCCTTCATCGTAAATGCCGGCATCATGAAGTCTTGAGTTCTTGTCACCTTGCCATGGCGATCCTTCTTCAGCCCCATTAGGAATTAACTCTTGAAGAATTCTTGGGCTGCATTGAACTTCTGGCATTCCTCCTCGCTGATCTCCTCCATAGAGGGAACAACGATGTTCTCCTTGTCCAAATCTGAGATAGATCCCATCTGGCTAGGGTTTGACAAATCGGTTATTAAAACCAAGATTTCCAAATTCCCCAGCGGAGTCGCCAAAAATGTGTTGACGCCTTTCGCGGTCAACACACCGATTTTGCGCTAGAACGCGCGGATCCGCAACGGATCGAGCAACTGCAGCAGGCCCAGGCGAAACCGATGAAACCGGTTTGTAGCTCCGGTTAAACCGGTTCTACGGTGTATGCTGCGTAGACTTAAGATTGCCGGCCCGGGAGGGACCCGTCAGGGCAGGCGTGCCTAGGGTTTCTCTGAGATCGGCAGGCTACTCAGAGAGCCGTCAAACGCCGTGGAGACGAAGAACGAACAGAATTAGGATTGAAAAAGCTAGGGTTTGGAGATGACAAAAAGATAAAGGTAATAAATGTTTTGATCGATTGGATGATACTCAATCAGCCGTGACCCTTCATATTTATAGGGTGGGGAGGTCATACCCCGCAAGGAAAGTCCTATACAACTCGGATCTACAAAAAGAGTCCAAACCTACTAGGACTCGGAGAAAACCGGTTCCACATGTTCTCCAAGCCGGTTCCACCGGTTTGCCCTGCCAGACGGGCAACAGTGAACCAAACCGGTTCCACCGGTCTCGGAATCCGGTTCCACCGGTTCTTCCTGTCATGTTGTTCTTGTGGCAATTTTGATCGCCAACAATTGGGATAACTTGCTAGCTCTTGCAGGTAATAAGCTGAGATCATAATTTGTTTGTCTGCACAACTCGGATGGTAAATCTACTGAATCCTTATCATGCCCAAGCTTCTTTAAATCAGTTTGCTCCCCATTTTGGCAAACTACTGCATTCCAGTTCAACGCCTCGGCTCCTATCACCCCTCCTCCCCCCAACCACACACACACACCCATATCGCACCACACGCAGTAATCCGTAATCTTTACAGCGTTCCCCTAAGGCTTTTGCAAGCTCTTTTGGAGAAGCTTTCAACAATCGTCGTTTCTTCTTAGGTTCAGAGTGTTAGAATCTGACACTACTACAAAAAACGCTTTTAGTCTCAGTTGGAAACTGGGTTTAGTCCCGGTTGTCCAACCGGGACTACCAGGGTGGGAATAAAGGCTCTGGACTAAAGAGGACCTCTTGTCCCGGACTATACTACCACCCGAGACTAATAAGTTTTCCCAAAATAAAAAAAATATGGAACCCCACCAGCCGCGCACCTGGGTTTGCCCCCAATGCATCGCTGGTGAGCAGAGCCGGCAGCCGCCACTCACCCAGCATCTCTACTCCTGCAAAGAGCTCCCTTCTCGAAATCTCAATTCAATCAAAAGAAACTCCTAAAATTCCTCCAAATAACAACAACATCCTCATATTCATCAATTACAATAATTAATTGAGACTCCATCTTTCTCAACTTCTTCCAAAATTAACAATCAACAGAGAAGTTATAGATCGAGAAAGTAAAAGAAAACTCAGCACCACAGCTCCTTCTGCTCACCCGTGCCCACTACAGGAGATGCCTGGACCTCGAGCACCGGCGGCCATGCCCATCGGCCGGCGGCCTGGCGGCACTCCGGTNGAAAAATCTACCAGTGGTCACGGTGTTGGCTTTTAGTCCCGGTGTGTGGCTTCATCCGGGACTAAAATGTTCTATTTGTCCCGGGTGGAGCCACCACCAGGGACTAAACTGAATTTTTGGTTATAACCGGGACTAAAGAGTGCTCAGCTCCTCTGGCCATTAGACCTGGGACTAATGCCCACATAGTCCCAGGTCCAATATACGTCGGGACTAAAAGCAAAATGACCTTTCTCCTATGCTTTATCATGATTTGACGGTGGATAAATGTACTTTATGCATTTTTTATTATTTATTTCTTTATCCTAGTTTTGGATCATTGAATTTGCTTTTTGGTGCGCAAGCTTTACCAAAAAGGCACGATGGCATGTATTGATGACCAAAAGTGGCATAAATTGAACCTAAATGGGCAAAAATTATATGACCGATTTAGCCGTAGCTCGATGATAGTTTGGATATTCATATTGAATCAAGTTGTAAATGATCTCCAACCCATGTACAATTGATATTTTGCATCCAATTGATCAGTATAAAATACTTTTACCTAGGGTTTCATGGCTTATCCACATTAATTGGCTTGACCTGTTTCTAGAACCGATTTGACTGGTTTTGCTTAGGGCATCACGAGTTCAATTGTGATCCGTCGTTCAAGCACATTTGTGTGTGTTGGTCGTGAATTTGCTTCATCAAGTTTGATAATACCACAAGAAAGCTTAAGTAGATTCTTTAAGTATATAAGATCATGGTATCATGGAAATACAACAATGCAAGGATATTGTTATTTTAGGAGTGCACAATAGGCATTTACCTACTTACACAAGAGGTATATATATCCCTTCAATACAACAATAGGTTTAGCAGCAGCAGCGGCAGAAGAAGAAGCTAGGACCAGTAATGCTAGCATAGTAGCACAATATGTTTAGATGTCAGGGTAGTTGTTCTTAACTAGACGAGCGAGTTGGAGACCATCGGGCATAGGAGCCACACGACAAACAGTGAGCCTGTCTATGTTCTTCACCTTGCTAGTTCCGCTACTGAAAATCAAGTCAAGTAGTGCACCTGCAGCCATCCCAATGAGCACACCAATTCCAAACCCAGCGACCGCTCCAATTACGGTGATAGTTGCAGAAGCGATTTCAATGTCAAGCGCTACGAATCCAGCTTCCATAGCAGCGGTAACTACCTCATCAATGCTAATTACTGCAGTTAACGCACTCACGGTATCTGTAACCGCTGCCTCTAGCTTATTCTCTGCTGTGTATATGTCCCACACCATTGCGGCTGCTGTAAAAACAAGAAATGCAACGCCTACTTTTCCCAAAGCTTCAAATGAGTAAGTCACCACAGGTTTTCCATGTCCTGCTTCCGCTATAATATTTTCATATACCTGAAAAACAAGATACATTGCGGTGGCATTCAGTATACCACTTTTACCATACAATATGCATGTAACCCCTATTTTTTCAAGGAACACGCCATATTAAGATTAAAATTATAAGATATCCTCTTATCATAAAACCCAAAATTCAAATGAGCTGAGTCCAAAGTTAGGAAAAAGTTCAAACCCGTTCTAATGGATGAACCATTCATTAAGAAATGACTCCTCTTTCATGTTCACTCTATGCCTAATTTCAAGATTTAAGTAAGGCCCTATTCTTTTGGCATGAAATTGTTTCACCTTAGTTCATCTCGAAAACTTCAAAGCTTGATAACTTCTAATTGGAATCAAAACCAAAACGATTGAAGTACCATTGCAAAATTTTTATGTCCCAACTTTATTTTTTAAACCTTTTGTAAGCACCACAGTACCACTAATCTTTTTTTGCGTGTATACATTGGAATAGTATTACAATATTATAAACTGAGAAAAATGTGTAAAATGAAACCTTAAACATTGGTTACTATAAGCTATTAATTTACAGTAAGCTTGTAAAGAGCAAGGTTTAGAGAGTAGTTTATACCTCTAGCTTTTGGATATCATTCAATTTTTTAAAAGGCCCCGTAAAACCAAGCTTTGACTTATTTCTGCAAGTACAGTGGGACAAAATAGGAAAGAAATTGTTGTTACATGTGCTACTGCAAAAGTATTATGGTTAAGTCTAATGATTAAACAAAGATTATGTTCTCTAAGTGCCAGATTTTTTTTGTTTATTCTAAGAAATGCTAAAACACATTTTAACAATGTTAAGCAAGTACAACAAAACTTCTACAAATTCCAATGAAGTTCAATATACTATTTTCATAAACTAAAGTTAAATAACCAAGTATTTCTTTCAAGATCAAATATTATTTTGAATCCCCATGGTGTGAAGTTTTAATGTTGATAGTAAAAATAATATAAAATAATAATAATAATAGTAGTAGTAGTAGTAGTAGTAGTAGTAGTCGTCGTCGTCGTCAACAACAACAACAATATAATGATGATTCTGATGAAGAAGAAGTAGAAGGGACATACTGCTGCACAAGATCCTCAAACACTATTTTGTTATCCTTGAGCCACTTTGTGAATTGATTTGGTATAAAACCCTGAAACTTTTTAGCATACTCAAGCGTGGCTTTCTTATACATGCCAGCCTCAAGAGCAAGGCGCTGAGCTTCCTTCTGTTGCGTGGCTGGATTGAGCCACTTTAGCTGCTTGATGAGGTCATCACTGTGGCTCTTCAGCTTGTCTAGGTAGGTGAGGCGGGTTTGGTAACTACGGATGAATTGGAGGGATAGGTCGATCCCTTGGGTGCAGTAATCATAGGCATCCTTAGCAATATCTTTCTTCTTGGCGTCCTTCTCAGCCTCAATCTGCGTTATCATTTCCTGTGTACTCTCAATGATGTGGTACACCTTATCACGGGCATCTTTGGCGTCTTTGAGATACTTTTGTTGATCTGCATATGACTCAAACTCGAGCTCTTTAAGCTTCTCCACTTCTTGTTGATGGATCAATTCGGCTAGCTTATGCAGCTGCCCTGGACTTAAATCAATTAGATCGCGAGACATGATGCAAGCCTGAAATATATACTGCTTAGTAGTAATTCATCTGAAATAAATAAATAAATAAATCCCTTCTACACGAGTGTGCAACAGGCCACATCATGGTTTATCGGTTCCCTAAAATAATAAATTGGATAGGAGAGTGTAAAATCTCACACCTCCGGATAAGCGTTCGGTCTATCCGACCGGTGTTTTCGGATCCCGCTATTGTTATCCCAACACACATGAATTGGATAATTCTTCGAAAGCGTCCATTCAGCAGCAGCAGGCTCTCTCCGCACAGCTTGCATATGTTTGGTATGTATTTTGCAACTTTAATGCCCCCTACTCACCGTGATTCTGTTTGTTCTAATCCATATTTCCTTTCATCCTTCGTCATTGGGACAATCACCATCGCGTAGGGCCTTATTTAGACGACTGATTGCTAAAATTAAACTCCATCGATAAGCCCTAGTTTTCTGATCTATATAAGCATTCTTGTGATCGATTCGTTTACCCCCAATAGTGATATCCTTGTATGCAGATCAGGAGAATGTTGTGAGGCATCACCTCACGTCTGCTGGTGGCGCATCCTACATCTGCTGTCGACCACTGAACATGTGACAATCTTATATTCGTTCAGCCTGGGGTCCATGTGGAGTGCATGCATGAATGCATGAATCCGATCGTCTGTGCACAGGTATGGACCTACATTTGCGGCGCTTAATTTGCATGTTTAGTCTGCACACCAATTCTCAGAGATAGGACACATTTAATAATCCTAATGCATTTGTTGCTTGCTTTGTGATTAAATCGTGAACTTATTTTTCATGTCATACGAATTTTTATGCAAGAAAATATAGGAGTCTTAATGCCAATTGGTTGTGTTGCCGTCCCAGATGCTGCTCTTCTCATCGTGTCTGCACACGGTGTCTCGTGCTTTCGATATTTATAATGGCCACGGTCGCCTCGCCGGCAAGATGGGCTAATTAATTCTGCATGTTATTACTATCTTTTTGACGTAATCAATTCTAGCTAGGCTTCTACATTACGAATGTATACTCCGTGTAAATATGTATGTTTGTACTAATACTGCCGTTATAAATATGTATGTTTGTACTCGATCACATAGTTGCATAATTGTATACTCCCAAATAATAATCCAAAGAAAATATCTAATATTCCTTGAGAGTAATGCATAATACTGCGTGGCCCGTACTCCAAAAGAATAAATACTAATATATATATACCCTCTGGATCCCTACAGTATCTTGCAATATTACTTCCTCCATTCTCTTTTGATATTTCCCTTGCTTAGATGTTCTTACTTGTTTTGGATTAGAGAAGTGAAAAGCTTACCAGTTTTTCAATATTCCGGAAAGCCCTGGCCGGGTGATTATAGTATTAATTCATCTGGGTCAGTGAGCACAAATTCATGGCAAACATATATCTCCTATAGGCTATAGCCACATCTAAACCTATCTGTTCTATCACCATGGACAGGCTTTTTCCCACACCATTTTGCATTAGAATGGCTCTATTGAGTTGAACATTTTTGACTCGATATCTTACCTAGCCGACCACAAGGAGACGACTATTCGGGTCTGGGACTAGAAAATTGCAAGAGGGAGGAGAGATGAAATGGAACAACAGACCCAGAGGAATAGAAACAAACAAGAACTGAAGCAGATCACATGGAGATTAGAAAGGCGAAAAGCTTGCACCAACGTAGACAGTGGAGAAAGATGAAGAAACATGAAAGAAACGTACCTACAAATTCACAATTTTTGGAAGGAGTTGGACCTCGAAACCAGCTAGCCTGTGTTTGCTTGGGATTCCTACAGGGTTAGCTCCTATATATAGAGAGGCTGCCATGTCCTGTTGTTCCAGTTTATTGGTTAGGTCATCTTTGTTCAGCTGAACGCCGTTCGATACCGGATTTTTAGCACCCAGTACCAATGCCAGTATTGGTACCGGGTCCAGAGGGAAAAAAAACGAAGTCTCATGGGTACCGGGTGGTGGCAACTACCGGTACCAATGAGGTCACATTGGTACCAGATGGTGCCTCCACCCGGTACCAATGAGTTTTCAAAGAATTGGTACCGGGTGGAGCCTCCACCTGGTACCAAATGTCCTATCTCGTTACTCTCTCTCCCTTATCTTCCTTTCTCTCCCTCGTCTTCACCCCAAGAGCCACACAATCTCTCTCCCTTATCTTCTCTCCCAGCAGCAAAGCGAGGAGCCGAGGTCAGGTGCGGGCAGCCGGGGCCGGGCGTGGGCTCCGCCACCGCCGGCGTGGCCGAGGCCGGGCGCAGGGAGCCGA
>QPGU01000515.1:8580-38793 GCA_004135705.1 Alloteropsis semialata | reverse complement strand
GGCGTCGGGCATGGAGGGCTCGGGCGCGGCGTCGGCGGCGTCGGGCGTCGAGGAATGGCGCGGCGGCGTCGGGCGTCCGGGAAGGGCGGCGGCGGCGGCGATTTCGCGAAATGACTAAGTGTGGAGAAAGGAACGGGCGCGCGGCATTATATAGCCCCTACATCATCGGTACCGGGTGATGTCACCACCCGGTACCAAAGCCCTTTGGTACCGGGTGGTGACATCACCCGGTACCGATGGATCGACCCTTTGGTACCGGGTGATGTCACCACCCGGTACCAAAGGACCTTTGGTACCGGGTGGTGACATCACCCGGTACCAAAGGGTAATTTGCGCGCCAATCTGAAACCCTAAGGTACCGGGTGGTGTCCCAACCCGGTACCAAAGGGCCCCCGATTCAGTTTCCCGCCACCTCTTCTTTTTATCCTTTTATTATATACTCTTTCAATATTTGGTATTTTGTATTACATTCTTTGGTATTTTGTATTACATTCTTTGGTATTCTTTGGTATTATATACTCTTTCAATATTTGGTATTTTGTATTTATCTTTGGTATATTATTTTCTTTGGTATATTATTGTTTTTTATTGTTCCTAAATTGTTTTTTATTTATCTTTGGTATATTATTTTCTTATAATTATCTATGAATTTCTTTTGCATGAAATAACAAAATATACATCAACTAACAAGTATTAATTTCTTATAATAATGTTTCAATTTCCTATATATTAATTTCTATATATATTTTATTTGGTATTAGTAATATATATTAACTCCTTTGATATTAGTAATATATATTAACTCTTTTACTATTCTAGATTCATATTAGTATTTAGTAATATATATTAACTCCTTTACTATTCTAGATTCATATTACTATTTAGTAATATATAATAACTCCTTTACATTACATACCATAAGTACAACATTATGGTTCAACATAAGTACAACATTATGCTTGAACAGCAATAATCAGGGTCCCTGCACGCCATGCTTCTTCATGAGATAGAAAGGATAGTTTATATCGATAATCTCGATGCCTAGAAACCTGTCGACATAATCAAGTGCATATATGTATGCACTATCCTGTGCCTTGTAACGTGAATCCAAGACCTCTCCATAAATTGTGATCTCAGCAGCATTGGCATGACTCAAGGTTATATTAGCTTGGAAACCACCATTAACTCGATAAGCCCTGGCGTCGTGTGTGCATACCCTAAGTTTCCAAGGACTTGATAAAGGACTGCACGTAGACCAGAACACGCATGCATGAATCCACAGTAGTAGTCATCCTACAATAAGATTAATAAAACATATTGTTACAGATAAAGATAGATAAATTATAATATAATTACACAACTAAAAATAAAACTAACTTACATAAATCGATTCATATGAAGGATTAATCCTTTTAGGCATCTGTGTCACGTCTGGCTCACCCGTCTCGAGAGCTTTCAACTTGAAGTAGCTGTAGTCCGGGAAAACATGGCCAGTTTGACTTTCTATTTGGGCTAATGCTTGCCTCACAGCATCACACGAGGCCACATGGTCTTGCTGCCACGCGCCAGAATGAACGTGGATAATAACCATGTCACCAGGATTTGGGTCACGGGTGGCATTTTGTTGAATGCTAACAGAGATCATAACCCTACCAGTATTTTCGGTCACATTTTCTCTTAATACCAAAGGACTTGATTGACCGATGTTTGCATCTTTTAGCCATGTAATTGGATTAATGATCTGCATTATTAATAATTTCTATTCTCAGTGACATAGTGATTACATTCAAATGCAACTTGCAGAGGAATATCATAACCCTACCATATTGTAGCGAAGTTGCTGAGTGTGGGAATTGGGACATGATCAACTTGTTGAGTTGTCGACCATCCAGGCTCGTGAGCCTCTCGAATCGGGATGGTAGGTGGCATATTAGTAACATAGCCACCACGTCTAGCTGCCTGACTCTGTCTCGGCATGATACTATCCAAAATAAACCGTAATATATTACAAGTCAATTTAACAAAACTAGTAAATACTTATCAAGAAGCATAAGACAAAATCAAATTTGGCCAACATTACATACCATAATGCTTCAACATAATTAGAATTACATAGCATCATCATGCTTCAACATAAGTACAACATTATGCTTGAACAGCAATAAATGTTTTCTTTACAAGAGTGCCTTCGTTATGATCGTTGCGAGCGTAAGGAGCATCTTCATTGGCCAACAGGATGCTTGTGTCATCCTCCACACTGAACGGAGACACCTCGTCACACCTATTATAATCATCTTCATCAGTGACGTCCTCGATTTTTCCCGTGAGAACTATGTGCCGTTTTGGATAAAGTTCGGAGTTGTTTGTTTGCAGAGTCCCCATCTTGGGTTTGGTAGACATGTCCTTCACATAAAACACTTGATGCACATCCTTGGCGAGCACGAATGGTTCGTCTACATACCCAATTTTGTTGAGATCCACAGTTGTCATGCCGTAGCGGTCTATTGTAACACCTCCACTTGTAAGTTTCACCCATTTGCACCGAAAAAGTGGTATTTTCAAAGGTCCATAATCTAGTTCCCAGATCTCCTCTACCTGGCCATAATATGAGTCCCTGTTCCCTTTGTTGTCATAGGCATCTATACAGACACCACTATTTTGGTTGGTGCTTTTGTCGTCTTGGGTTCTCGTGTAAAATGTATACCCATTTATGTCATAGCCTTGGAACGTCAAGAATGAGGATGATGGTCCCCTTGCCAAATACGCCAGCTGTGTATGTATTGTCTCATTACCCATGAGCTTTTGTCGCAACCAACCAGCGAAAGTTTCTATGTGATGGCGTGTAATCCACTTCTCAGACTTTCTTGGATTTTGGTAGCATATTATAGTCTTGTGCTCCTCGATGTAAGGAGCCACCATGGTTGACGACTGCAATACAGTGTAATGGGCTTTCATGAATAAATCGTAGTCGCTACACCTTGTTTGTTTCCTTCCTAACGTGCCCTTTCCAAGTAGTCTCCCCTCATGGCGTGACTCAGGTAGCCCAATCGGTTTCAGTTCGGGGATATAGTCAACACAGAACTCAATGACCTCCTCTGTTCTGTATCCCTTGGCGATGCATCCTTCTGGAAGAGAACGGTTACGAACATATTTCTTTAGAATAGCCATGAGCCTCTCAAAAGGATACATATTGTGTAGGAATACAGGACCAAGAATACCAATCTCTTTGACAACATGGACCAGGAGATGCGTCATAATATTAAAGAAAGACGAGGAAATATCATCTCAAGGCTGACAAGGCTTTGGGCCACATCATCCTGCAGCTTTGCTAGATTAGTTGGATCGATTGCCTTCTGGTCGATTGCATTGAGAAAGGCGCATAGCTTCACAATAGTTGTTCGAACATTAACGGGTAGAATTCCCCTCAGCGCCACCGGAAGCAATTGTGTGAGCAGCACATGGCAGTCATGGGACTTGAGGTGTACGAATTTCTTCTCTTTCATATTTATCAGACTCTTTACATTCGATGAGTAGCCGGACGGGACCTTAATACTGTTCAAGCAATCAAACATGCTGGTCTTCTCCTCCTTGCTTAGAGTGTAGCTAGCAGGACGCAAGTTCCAACGCCTTCTCTCTTTTCTCAGGATGCAGGGGATCTCGTTGTTTCATACGTTTCAGGTCCTGTCGTGCTTCAAGCGTATCTTTTGACTTTCCGTAAGTACCAAGGAACCCTAGCACGTTTACGCAAAGATTTTTCGTCAGGTGCATCACATCAATTGCGTGGCGTACATCTAAGACCTCCCAATATGGTAGGTCCCAGAATATTGACTTTTTCTTCCACATGGGCGCCTTTCCATTTTCACTTGCCGTTGGCTGGCTGCCAGGTCCCTTCCCAAAGACCACCTTCACATCTTTTACCATAGCAAATACATATTTTCCATCCTGATGCCTTGGTTTGCTACGACCTTCCGCCTCAAAATGCTTTCCTTTCTTTCTCAGCGGATGTTTCTCAGAAAGGAATCGACGATGGCCCATATACACACACTTTCTACAATGTTTCAGATAAATGCAGTCGGTGTGTTCTAGGCAATGTGTGCATGCTTTGTATCCCTTGTTTGACTGTCCCGACAGGTTACCAAGTGCAGGCCAATCATTGATGGTCACAAACAGTAATGCTCGTAGGTTAAATTCCTCTTGCTTGTGCTCATCCCACGCCTTTACACCATCTTTGCCCCACAACAACAAAAGTTCCTCAATCAGTGGCCTTAGATACACATCAATGTCGTTGCCAGGCTGCTTTGGCCCTTGGATTAGCACTGCATCATAATGAACTTCCGCTTCATGCACATCCACGGAGGAAGGTTGTACATACAAAGAGTCACGGCCAAGTGCTGTGGCTACTGCTCATATCACCGAAAGGATTCATGCCATCCGTACTCAAACCAAATCTTATGTTCCTTGCATCTTCTGCGAAGTCTGGGAACGCTCTGTCGATTTTTCTCCATTGCGACCCATCAGCGGGTGTCTCAACATATTGTCTTCCCTCCGATCCTCTTTGTGCCACCGCAGCAATTTAGCATGCTCTTTGTTTCTGAACAAGCGCTTCAGACGTTGTATTATAGGGAAATACCACATCACCTTGGCAGGGACTCTTTTCTTGGGGCCTCTCCCTCAACATCACCAGGGTCGTCTCGCCTGATTTTATACCGCGAGCAATTGCAAACCGGACAGGCGTCCAAAGATTCGTACGACTTGCCCCGATAAAGATACAATCATTGGGACATGCGTGTATCTTTTGTACTTCCAGTCCTAGAGGGCAAACGATTTTTCTTGCTTCGTATGTTGTTTCGGGCAATGTGTTGCCCTCTGGAAGCATCTTCTTTATCATTTTCAATATCTCTCCAAAACCTTTGTCAGACAAGCCATTAGTTGCCTTCCATTGCAACAGTTCTAGTGTGGTACCCAATTTTTTCTGGTCCTCTTTGCAATCTGGGTACAACAATGTTTTGTGGTCCTTCAACAAACGGTTCATCTTCTCCCGCTCTTTCGCACTTTCGCAGTCTTTCTCTTCATCACGGATCATGCCACCTAAGGCGTCATCATCCTCATCTTCTGCAACTGCTTCACCCTCGCCCATTGCTGTATCATCTGCAAAGGCACCGTATTGTGCAAAGTCCGGGATGTTGTCATCACCTTCTTCATCACCTTCTTCAAAGAATATCCCCGCTTCGCCGTGTTTGGTCCAACAGATATAGTTAGGCATGAAACCACTCATAAGCAAGTGTGTGTGGACCACCTTCTTCGAGATGTGATAATCCTTCTTATTCTCACAGACCTTGCATGGACAGCATATAAAACCCGAGGTCGAGTTAGCCTCTGCCGCGTCGAGGAATTGATGAACGCCATTAATGAAGTCAGATGAGCGTCTATCCGCGTTGTACATCCATTGCCGATTCATCTATTCACAAAATACAATGAAAAATTCATCCCCAATTTCTAAAGTTCGTAATAAACCTAAATAAGAATATCATATATAATCTCTAAAAATCTTAATAACCGTAAACATCAACATCATTTGATGTCACCAAAAAGATGTATTTCTAAAGTTCGTAGTAAGCCTTAACAAGAATATCTTTTATAATCTCTAAAAATTTCGACAGCACCTCCCCTGCATCGGGAGGTTTCCAAAAGCTGCGACAAACCAAGGGCACGATGGCCGACAACCACATTCCAAAATCATCAACGTGTTACTTTTGCTCATCTCAAAAAAAAAATTCAAGGAGTGATTTGCCTCAGATACGTTGTCTTTCATTTGACCTTGAACTTGGAGCATAAGAAACATTACAGGTGGTAACAAAATTGGTTCATGGTAGCATGGAACCATGAGACACACCCAGCCCAACCATCACAACCGATCTGTTGCTTGGCATGGATGTGTCCCATGGTTTGATGACAACCATGAGAAGCATAACTATACAATACAAGCTCAAGCTCAAGGTCATCATATGTTACCCAGCTAGAAAAACTAGGTAAAATTTGATATCATCATAGGCATGCCAAGAGTTGGATTGTTTTAGTTCAAGATATTGACAACCATGAGAAGTAAAATTGAATTTAAAATCTAACTAAATAAGAATATCATTTATAATCTCAAAAATTCTTAAACACCCTAAATATCAACGTCATTTGAAGCCTCTAAAAAGATGTAATTCTAAAGTTCGTAATAAGCCTAAATATGAATTTCATTTATAATCTCTAAAAATCCTAATAACCCTAAATATGAATATCATTTATAATATCTAAAAATCATAATAAGCATAAATATGAAAATCATTTAAAGTTTCTACAAATAATCCAAAAATCTAAACAATGTCTAAAAATTTTTGCATCATCTCTACACATGCAACAACTAACTATATAGTGATTCTCTATTACAAATTCATAATAAAATGAAGATTAAATCTAAAATCTCTTATTTCAATCCATTCCACAAAACACAAATTACTCAAAACATAGAGCATGAAATAGACCATACTAACCGTCAAAAGAGAGAGGATGATGTTGCTAACCTTCTAGCGGACTTGGTTTGCAAAATCTCCAAAAGTTATGGAAAAATCGGGCATGAGCTCCTCCAACCCGAGCTCAATGGAGGATGAAGAAATGAGCCATGGCTTGGGCTGGGGGAGGAAGAAGGGGTCTTATACGCAGAGCCCCTTTGGTACCGGTTGGTGGCACCATCCGGTACCAAAGGGGGTCACATTGGTACCGGTTGGTGTCACCAACCGGTACCAAAGGCCCCGAGGCTCATTGGTACCGGGTGGTGACACCAACCGGTACCAATGTGGCCATATAGGTACCGGGTGGTGCCACCACCCGGTACCAATGAGCTCGCAGAATTATTGGCCGTTGAACCCGGTACCAATGCTTCCATTGGTACCGGGTCCTTTCCATCCGTGACCGATTACGGTGGATGGATGGCGGGTTCTCTGGTAGTGGATGGTCGAATCCTGATGGCAGAGATTGTTAGTTCTGCTGTTGTCCAGGAGACAGTTAGCCAAGTTCTATCTGGTCTGGTTCAAAATTATGAGGAGAAAGAGGAATCGAATGCAAACAGAAACTTGGAGAGGTTAGAGATGGCACACATTAGGCTGGAGGCTGCTATTGAGACATCAGACAAGTGGAAGATCACTGATGCCTCCTTGTTGCGTTGGCGCAGGAAGCTGAAGCGTGCTGATCAAAGAGTGCGACGAAACGCTAGCTCCACAAATGCAAGCAGAGAACTCTAGAAGATGAACAGATGAAATGGGAGGTAAGGAATTCTTCTCTTCCTACCCGAATTGTGCGTGCTACCAAGTCATTTGTTTCCTCCGTCATTTACCGCAATAGTAGCAAGTTGAGCAGATCCATTGCTTAAAGATTCATAGAGGTTGGTGGCACACCATGCCGTCACATGCCGTTTCACTCCCTTATCAGGATCCTTTTTGTAGGCAAGGAACTATACCATAAAATTATTCGGGGAAACAGGAATCCTTCCTTTCACATGCTATGTTAGTCCATGATTTTGCTTCACCAAAAAAAGATATACAGTGTCGGGGCCTGTCATAAAAGCTTTACAAGTATTTTTGTAACATGAGCTGTTAATTTGGAGGGTACCATAATGTCTCTTTTTTTTTCAGTTTTTTCATGGACTTCTCTTTAGTCAAAAATTACAAATGGCTTGAGATTTTCTATCTTATATTAATAGGCAGATAGAAACTTTATTATTTGCTAGGATGAGTTTAGAAAGATCATATTCAATTTTCCACACCCACATGAATACATGATTTTGTTTCCTCCAGGATGATGGTGAAGGACTCATTTGTTTCATATACCAAAGTTGCCACTGCTGCCAAGATCGCTTCAAGGTTCTGAACGGAGATGAGACCCATCTACGTCCCATGTTTGGGAGGGCTCCAACGTGTATATCCACATTAGATCAGGAGTTTGTAGACTCTAACTATGATCTAAGAATACCAGTCTCTCTCCACGAATTCTTGGATTAAGCTGTGCCAAACAATCTCGTACTGCACTCTATCATTCAGACTCAGAAGATTTACAACCACCATGGAGCGTTATATCTTGACGATATTAAAGTTCAATTGATTCCGGTGCTACATTTCATAGATTAGCTTCTCTGAAATCGCCAATTCATTAGGGCAAGTACATTGGTGTTGTCTAATAGGCCATCTCATACAGTGACACGTAATATTGAGACGGCTAAACAGGCAACATGAACAATAGGCTGTCTTATAAGTTGTCTCATAGTAATTAATAATTCCTTAATTTGTGTATATAAAATTAGATATTTGTAAGATGCATGACAACAACAACTCGTACAATGGTGATTGAGTCGTCTCATAGTCCTAAATTTTAGCTTTAAGGTGATTGCTTCGTGAAACAACTGCCTTATTCTCTCACCTCACTTTCTCTCTTCCACATCATAAAAATCCTATGTGAAACTGCATGAGACAACCTATAAGACTGCGTAGGTGTAACAATGTACTTGCCCTTAGCTGTAAGATAAAAACAGGGGCAGAAAAAGGCAGGGTATACATTATCTCATTTTTTCTGGAAAAAGTCCAAATTTGGCACTCAAGTATGTCGTGAAGTCCAGTTAATCCCCTAACTAGTTTTTGGTTCAATTTATATATTATTCCCACAACTATGTTAATCGGCCGAATTTGACCTCTAATAAAATTTGTCTTATTTGTTTCTCTATGCATATTTGGAGTTCTAAATTAAAATTTAATTTATAGTCTAATACTGAACATTGTAAATTTAGTTAAAAATATATTATGAATTACTAATACTTATTTTTATGGTTTTCTATGACAACAATTAATTTATAATTAGATGTCCTTGCCTATTAAAGTAGTGATGAAAATTCATAATATGTTTTCTAACATAATTTTTTATATCTGCTATCACTCTGCAAAATTTTAATTGAAAATTCCAATTGTGTGTGGGAAAAAACAAATCTTACTAAAGGGTAAATTAGACCAATTAGCGTAGTTGTGGGAGTAAGGTGAACAAAGAAATAGCTTAGAGAGTTATCCGAACTTTGGTTATACTTGAGAGAATAATTTTGACTTAATAAGATTAAGATGGGACGGATGTTGCGGTAGGAGTTTTTCACGCGCTTTTTTGTTGCAATAGGAATTTGTTGATGTTGCAACGAGAATGGTGCTCTAACTAATGATGAATTGCGGTGGGAATTTTTATGCGCATTGTTGTTGAAATAGGCATATGGTGATGCTGTTGCGCTAGTTTTATTTGATCCTTCATGTTGCAACATAGTGCATGATCATTTTAGCACATGCACGCAGAGGATATTGCGCTCCACTAATTATGGGCGAAGCATATTTAGAGTGATCATGTCCAATCTATAAGCCCATCTGTGCCTATATTTATGTTTGTTTAACCTATTTAGGTGGCCGTCGGTACACCAGATAAAATAAAAGGAAATTGTTTCACTAAATGAACGATGTGTTTTATGGTTTCAGTCTTGTGTTTCAGGCCTGTTTGTTTCCGCTAGATTATATAATCGACGTTATGGACTAATGTCATCATAGTAAAAAGGTTAACATAAACAACCAAATAAGCTAAAATAAACTACCCCACCTGTAATTATTTGAGATTATTTTGAATGTTTCTTGTGGTATTTTACCATATTATTCTTGTTCACGAGCTAGATTATACTCGCTCCATCCGAAATTACTCATCAGTGTAAATTTTGTCTCACAACATTTGACCATTCATCTTACTTAAAAACTATGTAAATATCAACAACTTTTTTAGAATGGTTGTGGAAAAATTCAAGGGTTCACGTCGCACGATCTGACGGCTAAGAAGGTGTAGGAACCAGGAGGAACCAAAATAAGAGGAACCGGTGCATACCAAAATGGTGGGCCATATGCACCGGGTGCATACTCAATTGGTGGGACCCGCACCGGGGAAGTTGAGGTGGGAAAAATGTCTTTCCGATTTTTTTATTTGATCAAGGGTACAATAGTAAATTGATAATTGTGGGGATAACGTTTAGAGTACTATAGTTTTGAATTGAATTGCTGATCAAGTATAGTTTGAGCCTTATAGGAGGTAGACCTTCTTAGATTTGGATGAACCTAGGCGGCCGCGGTTCGTGATCCAGTGGAACCCTAGGTGCCGATTTGGATGAACCCTAGGCGCCGCGATCCGTGATCCAGGAACCCTAGGTGGCGGCGATGTTGATCTCTAGCGGAGAAGCGGCGGTTCAGGCGCCCAGCGGCGATCCGTGTCTCCGTGATCTAGGTGGCGGCGATGTTGATACGGCGGAGATAGGATGGCCCAGGCGACTCGCGATTGCAGCTTCGACGGAGAAATGGACGACGTCTAGTTCCTCGTTGGCCAGCGCCGTGGCCGGCGGGGACGCTTCCAGTGGCGCCAACGCGCACGACGTCCCTGGCAGTGGAAGGGCGGAGCGGCAGCTCCAGTCATCAGGATTCAACGAATGAGATGCCGGTATGTTCTTGCAATGAAATTAATTCGTTGAGTCACTGCTAAATCTGGTATGTTGTTTGCAATCGGCCGTAGTTGATGGTTTCATCTGATGACCCTTTTGATTAGCTCTTTTAAATTGGATAATCATAAGCTACTTCTGAAGACTAAGTTGACTGATTTGTGCACTTATGCTTGTGTACAACTGAGTTCTTTTACAATGGTTGGGACGACATGGTCATTTTCTTTGCAACTACTTTCATCAAGAAATGTTACAGGGAACTATAAGTAAAGAACTTTGACTGACCCTTCCTACTGATGCTTCTTTTACTTTGCATCTGCTGCTGTACTTATAATTGCATTAACAGAATTGATGGTGTCATGCTAATAGATCAAGACACGTTGCCCACAATTTCTGTTGGAGCTCACGAAAATGGCCTGCAATTTCTGTTCCAGGTGTGGACTAAGTGAATGCATCTCTGGAGGTGAAGCCGTCCTTTCGAGTCATGTCTTTAGTCCGATACCACGGGAGGGACCGGTGAAACGAATGGGATTAAGTCGCCGGCTGGTCCCCAACGTCCGGTGAATGAAAAGACAAGATCTGCAGTTCTAGTAGTTGTAACTGTAGGTATTGAGTCCGTATTGTTAGTGACAATGATGTGGCAAGAGTCAATTCTAAGTCCGTACTAACGACTGAATGGAATTACCATCTGTCTTTTTGTGCTGTTACTATGTGACATTGACATTACATCTTCAATGACCGAATGGCAAAAGATGTGTTTGTAGTTCTAATGACTGAATGGCATTGTAATGGCAAAATGGGTGTGAAACGCCAAGTTGACTCACAATTAGAGACGGAGGAACTCTAAGTGTTTTGTGGTAGTCAATTCAAGGTACAAAGTCCGGTTCATCCAAATGCAAAAAAGTTGATTCATTCTTTTTCAAATGAACTTTAGTGCAACAAAAGCTGGACGGCATTCACCGGACACCTTTGACGGGAGCATCGGCACGACCGATGCTGCATCCCACGATGTGGGGCTCATCCTAAAATACTAACCGGTGATATGTAACAATGAGCACCGGTCCAATTCGTGAGAGGACATGTCCGGTGATAGCAACGGTCTGACGGGTGAGTGCAATAAAAAGAGAAACACGTGAAGCAACCGAAAAAGGCCGCGAGGCAGATCAGATGGGCCGGATGGCAGCGGGCGCTGGGCCAAGCCCACGTAGAGTAGGAGGGGCAATATTTGAATCGGTACGCTCGCAGCTACCAGAAATACTGACCGGTGATTAAGGACTGTGAGCACCGGTGTTGAGTTCGTATTGTTAGTGACAATGATGTGGCAAGGGTCAGTTGTAACTTGTAAGTCCGTACTAACGACTGAATGGAATTACCATCTGTCTTTTTGTGCTGTTACTGTGTGACATTGACATTACAACTTCAATGACCGATTGGCAAAAGATGTGTTTGCAGTTCTAATGACTGAATGGCATGAACTTGTAATGGCAAAATTGGTGTGAAACGCCAAGTTGACTCACAATTAGAGACGAAGGAACTCTAAGTGTTTTGAGGTAGTCAATTCAAGGTACAAAGTCCGGTTCATCCAAATGCAAAAAAGTTGATTCATTCTTTTTCAAATGAACTTTAGTGCAACAAAAGCTGGACGGCATTCACCGGACACCTTTGACGGGAGCATCGGCCCGACCGGTGCAGCGTCCCACGATGTGGGGCTCATCCTAAAATACTAACCGGTAATATGGAACAATGAGCACCGGTCCAATTCGTGAGAGGACATGTCCGGTGATAGCAACGGTCTGACGGGTGAGTGCAATAAAAAGAGAAACACGTGAAGCAACCGAAAAAGGCCACGAGGCAGATCAGATGGGCCGGATGGCAGCGGGCGCTGGGCCAAGCCCACGTAGAGTAGGAGGGGCAATATTTGAATCGGTACGCTCGCAGCTACCAGAAATACTGACCGGTGATTAAGGACTGTGAGCACCGGTGTTGAGTTCGTATTGTTAGTGACAATGATGTGGCAAGGGTCAGTTGTAACTTGTAAGTCCGTACTAACGACTGAATGGAATTACCATCTTTCTTTTTGTGTTGTTACTGTGTGACATTGACATTACATCTTCAATGACCGATTGGCAAAAGATGTGGTTGCAGTTCTAATGACTGAATGGCATGAACTTGTAATGGCAAAATTGGTGTGAAACGCCAAGTTGACTCACAATTAGAGACGGACGAACTCTAAGTGTTTTGAGGTAGTCAATTCAAGGTACAAAGTCCGGTTCATCCAAAGGCAAAAAAGATGATTCATTCTTTTTCAAATGAACTTTAGTGCAACAAAAGCTGGACGACATTCACCGGATACCTTTGACGGGAGCATCGGCCCGACCGGTGCTGCGTCCCACGATGTGGGGCTCATCCTAAAATACTAACCGCTAATATGGAACAATGAGCACCGGTCCAATTCGTGAGAGGACATGTCCGGTGATAGCAACGGTCT
This sequence comes from Alloteropsis semialata, assembly GCA_004135705.1. Lineage (NCBI taxonomy): Eukaryota > Viridiplantae > Streptophyta > Magnoliopsida > Poales > Poaceae > Alloteropsis > Alloteropsis semialata. The sequence continues at coordinate 25,768 of QPGU01000515.1, read as the reverse complement.
GACGGGTGAGTGCAATAAAAAGAGAAACACGTGAAGCAACCGAAAAAGGCCGCGAGGCAGATCAGATGGGCCGGATGGCAGCGGGCGCTGGGCCAAGCCCACGTAGAGTAGGAGGGGCAATATTTGAATCGGTACGCTCGCAGCTACCAGAAATACTGACCGGTGATTAAGGACTGTGAGCACCGGTGTTGAGTTCGTATTGTTAGTGACAATGATGTGGCAAGGGTCAGTTGTAACTTGTAAGTTCGTACTAACGACTGAATGGAATTACCATCTGTCTTTTTGTGCTGTTACTGTGTGACATTGACATTACATCTTCAATGACCGATTGGCAAAAGATGTGTTTGCAGTTCTAATGACTGAATGGCATGAACTTGTAATGGCAAAATTGGTGTGAAACGCCAAGTTGACTCACAATTAGAGACAGAGGAACTCTAAGTGTTTTGAGGTAGTCAATTCAAGGTACAAAGTCCGGTTCATTCAAATGCAAAAAAGTTGATTCATTCTTTTTCAAATGAACTTTAGTGCAACAAAAGCTGGACGGCATTCACCGGACACCTTTGACGGGAGCATCGGCCCGACCGGTGCTGCGTCCCACGATGTGGGGCTCATCCTAAAATACTAACCGGTAATATGGAACAATGAGCACCGGTCCAATTCGTGAGAGGACATGTCCGGTGATAGCAACGGTCTGACGGGTGAGTGCAATAAAAAGAGAAACACGTGAAGCAACCGAAAAAGGCCGCGAGGCAGATCAGATGGGCCGGATGGCAGCGGGCGCTGGGCCAAGCCCACGTAGAGTAGGAGGGGCAATATTTGAATCGGTACGCTCGCAGCTACCAGAAATACTGACCGGTGATTAAGGACTGTGAGCACCGGTGTTGAGTTCGTATTGTTAGTGACAATGATGTGGCAAGGGTCAGTTGTAACTTGTAAGTCCGTACTAACGACTGAATGGAATTACCATCTTTCTTTTTGTGTTGTTACTGTGTGACATTGACATTACATCTTCAATGACCGATTGGCAAAAGATGTGTTTGCAGTTCTAATGACTGAATGGCATGAACTTGTAATGGCAAAATGGGTGTGAAACGCCAAGTTGACTCACAATTAGAGACGGAGGAACTCTAAGTGTTTTGAGGTAGTCAATTCAAGGTACAAAGTCCGGTTCATCCAAAGGCAAAAAAGATGATTCATTCTTTTTCAAATGAACTTTAGTGCAACAAAAGCTGGACGACATTCACCGGATACCTTTGACGGGAGCATCGGCCCGACCGGTGCTGCGTCCCACGATGTGGGGCTCATCCTAAAATACTAACCGATAATATGGAACAATGAGCACCGGTCCAATTCGTGAGAGGACATGTCCGGTGATAGCAACGGTCTGACGGGTGAGTGCAATAAAAAGAGAAACACGTGAAGCAACCAAAAAAGGCCGCGAGGCAGATCAGATGGGCCGGATGGCAGCGGGCGCTGGGCCAAGCCCACGTAGAGTAGGAGGGGCAATATTTGAATCGGTACGCTCGCAGCTACCAGAAATACTGACCGGTGATTAAGGACTGTGAGCACCGGTGTTGAGTTCGTATTGTTAGTGACAATGATGTGGCAAGGGTCAGTTGTAACTTGTAAGTCCGTACTAACGACTGAATGGAATTACTGTTGACACCAGATTTTCGCACCTGATATGCTGAGTCAGATGGTGACGTGGTGAGGCTGGTACTGCACAATGGGCCTGTTGAATGGTCAAACAGATGATGCCAAAAAAGGAAGCCGATGCAGAATATGGGTCCGATAAAGAAGGAGAGTCCGATCTGATGATGAATGAGAGAATGTGCATCGGCTAAAAGGGAAGCGTAGCATGAACGGGGACTATTTCCTTTTCAGAAGGCGTATTGAAAGTCCCATTCTATGTTAAATATTAGTTTACTTTATCTGCAAGTTAGTCAAGTCCGATTAGGACTCTTCATGACCAGGGTATAAATATAAACCCTCGTCCATTGTAAAGAACTATTCTCACAATCAATACAACCCGGCTTCACGCCAAAACCTTAGGAGTAGGAGTAGATACCGACGAACTCATTGGTGAACGGGCTGCATCAGTTCCTGATCTCCGGCTTACCAGTAAGATTGTTAACTTATCGAACTAGTTTAAGCTTTGAATTGAGGCGCATCGCCCTTTCTCGTTTATACTGTTCAACCGATTTATCTTTGAATTATCAAGATTGATCTAGATTCCCTGCGTCGGAGCTAGATCTCTATTGATTATTCAATAGTTAATCGTTTATCGAGTTGTACTTTAAGTCTCAAAGTCAATCTAGATTCCCTGTGTCGGAGCTAGATTTACCTCTGGATCATCAAGATTAGTCTAGATTCCCTGCGTCGGAGCTAGACTCATCTTGGTTATTTAAAGGCAGCTTTTGCGGTTGTTTGGAGTTGCTAGATTGATTTAGATCTACGCCATGTGAATTAATCTGATTCTTCAACAGCTTTGAGCATTGGTTTTAGTCCGATTTGAGCAATATTTATCTTACAATATCGTTCTAGGTCCGATTCATCTTCATAGTTTTATCAGGTTGTTCTTTGATTGTTGTGTTTGATTTAGATTCCCTGTGTCGGAGCTAGGTTTGCACAATATATCAAAGATTGATCTTTGATCGTTAAGAGTAATTTAGATTCCCTACGTCGGAGCTAGATTCCTCTTGACTATTCAAAGACAGCTTTGAATATCGGAACGATCTTGTTACTATTTTTACTGTTTATTTGCTTGATCTAATTAACACCTGTGCGAGCATCTTTTTTAGTTGTTGGGTTGGTGAATTAAGTTTGATTGTTTAGCTATCTGGTCCGATCATAGCTGGAGTATGTGCGCTGCATCCGTTTGTGAAACCGTGTCGAAACAGTCCTGGTCCGATCGGCTAGCTAGATGGTCCGATAAGATAAATCAAACCGGCAACTAGGCAATGTGGATAATGTATCGGCTCACACTTTGATTATTTAATATCTTGCTCAAAGACATAGCTGATCCGTTATTTACATATCATCCATGTTTTATGCTTTATTTATTATTATTTAAAAGGTTGATCTGCTACAAGGTCCGATCCCGATTGGTCCGATTCTGAGGTCCGATTTAATGTCTGATTGAGGTCCGATTGGCATCGGCCGATACAAGTCTGATTGGGTCTTGGCTAAAATCCAACGTGCACCTGACGTCTGGAATAGAGCCGGCACAATCAAAGAGTAATTTAACTGTTTTATCCCCTTGTCAATTTCAGGTCAAATTGACTGGCACGCCGCGAACCTGAACGAAGTGCAGGCTGGCACTGGAGTGAAGCAGATCTCCCTGGTCTTATTGTGTTGATCGCTGAGGGTACGACTGCCGATTTTCAGCGTCAACACATTTTTGGCACGCCTGGTGGGACACGTGAGGCAAATTCCAAGATGTCGTCTGATGCCGAAAAAGAAGCTGCAGCTAAGCTCGCTGCTGAAAAGGAAGCTGCTGAGAAAGCCAAGGCTGACAAGAACAAGGTTCCTGACACGACCATTCCAGTTACGAAGGCCGATCTGTCTAAAGCTCAATTAGATGCAGTTCAGGCCCAGATTGAAGCATTTGAGAAGCTCTGCCTTGGCCAATTTGGGCGTAATCGTTCAGGTCCTGTACTCAAAGGTGCTCTCCCAGATCCAGAATTGATCAAGAAGACGACTGATGCTCGGGAGTACCATGTCAACATGACAGAGATGATTCATCAAGCTGTTCATCATGCATTGATTAACCAGTCGGGCACTTTGGTGAATTCTTTAGATAATCTCATCAAGAAGGCGGTGGATGATTCTATTTGTTTGAAAGGCCTAGTCTTTATGGCAGATTCTGCAGGGGCATCAGGATCAGGAAAAGGCAAGGAGACTGAAGATAATGCCATGACCGTTGCTCCGCAAAATCCGACGACACCACCACCTATTCAGCTAGCCAACGGTTTCCTGTTGATGGCCGATGGAACGATTGTCGGCCCGCATGGTGAAAAATATGCTAGGACTCTGAACGAAGAAGAAAAGCAACCTGCAGCTGCAAAGCTACGTGCAGAGACTCCTGCGAATCAGCGTATGATCGGAGATTACAACAATTATATGATGGATATGCATCAAGCTGGTGGAATGCCACTCGAAGGACAGGAGTCCGATTGGTCACAGAAAATAGCCGAGGTGATTCAGAATCAGTTCGGTTTGAAGCCTAAAGATGAAGCGAGGTTGTATCGGCACCCATACCCATCTTACTTTGATGCAGTGCCACTTCCTCCACGTTACAGAGTGCCGGATTTTTCAAAATTCTCCGGGCAGGATGATATGACCACCATCGAGCATGTGAGCCGATTCTTGGCTCAATGTGGTGAGGCTGCTTCTGAAGAGGGACTCAGGCTTAGATTCTTCCCTCTGTCACTATCAGGGCCGGCGTTTACTTGGTTCACGTCGTTGCCAGCAGGATCAGTCACAGGATGGTCCGATATGGAGAAGCAGTTCCATAAGTATTTCTTTCTGGTCTCAATGAGATGAAGATTTCTGATTTGATTGCTGTCAGGCAAAGGAATGATGAGTCCATTAAGGAGTATGTTCAACGATTCCGTGAAATCAGGAATCGATGCTACAGTTTGAGGCTATCTGATATGCAGTTGGCCGAGCTTGCATTCCAGGGTTTGCTCGCGCCGATCAAGGAGAGGTTTTCGGCTCAGGAGTTTGAAACATTGGGACAACTGGTGCAGAAGGTGTCAGCCCATGAGATCCGATATCAAGAGATGAAGCGTACAAAGTTTTCCAAGCAAGTAACCTATCTCTCTGATTCTGAAGAAGAGGCTGATATCAACATAGCTGAATGGACCAAGTCCAAAAAGCCAGTATCACTCCCATGGAGCAAACAGAGTCCCGAAAAGTTCGGATTTGATATAACAAAGGCCGATAAGATTTTTGATTTACTGCTCAGTGAAAAGCTTATCCAGCTTTCTCCAAATCACTCTATTCCATCGGCCGATGAGTTGAAGAAGCGTAAATATTGCAAATGGCACAACTCAACTTCTCATGAGACGAATGAATGCAAGGTGTTCAGGAGGGAAATCCAATTGGCTATTGAATCTGGCAAGATCAAGTTTGAAGATAACAAGAAAGCCATGAAGATCGATGGTCATCCCTTTCCTAATAACTTTGCTGATTTCTCCTTTTCTGTTAATATGGTTGATGCTGATGAAAAGGGGAAGTTCAAGGTGCTCACATCGGACCACGCCAAGAGTTCTGGTGCCGTTGATCCTGCAGTACAAGTCACCGTTGAAGAGCTGCGGAGGAATCATCAGGCATTTGGGCATGAATCTAATGCTCCTGGTGGATATCGGCCACGGTGACTTCCCAGATGCTGATTAACAAGTACAAAAGGCAGCAGGCAGCAGCTCGAGCATGGGAAGAGCGCGAGGAATGACGACGTTAGAGGCGCGAATATCAAGCAAGGCGGTTTGATGAAGGGTCCGATGGCCGATGCCGATACGATGACAGGTCCGATGGCCGATGCCGATATGAAGATAGATCCGATGGCCGACGCTGATATGATAACAGGTTCGATGGACGACGCTGGTGTGATGACAGGTCCGACGATCGTCATTAGTACGGATATGGGTCCGATTGGCATATGGACAGGCGTCAAACCTATGAGCAGTACGATCAAGATGATGGTCACTGGAGATGTCCTTTCTTTGTGTTCTGCTGGAATGAGAAGCTCAGATTGCCATCCAAAGCAGATTGTCCTGAATGCAGCCTCCAGTATGAAGAATACAGGGTTTTCAAGAGAAGTCGACGATCAGTTCATGAACGATCAGTTCAAGAAGATGAAGGCCGAGTTGATGCTCATGGCCGTGAAAATAATGAAGGCCGGGATGACACTCGTGGCCATGAAAAAATGGAAGAAAAGGCTCCAGTTCAGGATCGGACTAGAGAACCTCAAATGAAGCCTGGACAGTGGTGCCCATCAGGGATTTCTAGATCCAAAAAGAGACGTGTTCAGCGGTTGCGCTATCATGAGCAGATTCAGGAGCAAGAGTTAGCCAAAGAGAAAGTTTGGCGCGCTAAGATGGCCAATGATGATGAAGCAAGCGCATCGGCCCCGGTAAACATGGTTTTAATGTTGCCTTATGATTTTGCTGCTCCTGATGAACAGGACGATGATGAGGCTAATTATGAATTAGAAGAAGCTGCTGCATGCTTGGTCCTTGATTTAGAAAAGGCGATCTTTGAGAAGCCAAATGCAAATGGCTATCGGCACCTGAAGCCTCTGTACATCAAGGGATATGTTGATGGGAAGCCGATGACCAAGATGCTGGTTGATGGGGGAGCTGCCGTCAATCTCATGCCCTATTCTACATTCCGCAAGTTGGGCAAGGGAATTGATGATCTGATCAAGACAAACATGATGCTCAAGGATTTCGGCGGCAATATTTCAGAGCCTCGGGGGACAATTCATGTAGAATTGACCATCGGCAGCAAGACATTGCCGACAACTTTCTTTGTGATTGATGGACAGGGTTCTTACAGCATGCTTCTCGGGCGAGATTGGATTCATGCCAACTGCTGCATCCCATCCACGATGCACCAATGCTTGATTCAGTGGCAAGGCAACAATGTGGAAATTGTCCCAGCTGATAATTCGGTTAGCATTGCGACAGCCGAGTCAACAATTTGGGAGTTTGAAGGGATTGAATGCCTGTCAGGGAAGACATGGGATGGAGATTTTCTCAAGGTGTCCGATCAAGGATTACAGCCGATCCAATCAGTCGGCTCTGAGACTTTGTTTTAAATGGCCGATTGTATAGAAGATTTTGAAGACCGAAGTGAATTCGGTAAATTAGGGTTCGGATTTACGTCGGCCGATGAATTAGAAGAAATGCTACCCTAGCATTTGGGTAAATTCGTGAAAGCCGATGCTGCGCGTCAGGCTTGAAAGCCGATGGAAAATCATCTCAAAAACCAAAAAATGAAAGCCGATGCGACATGCATCGCCTTAAGGGCTATATACAATAAAAGAAAAGTGTATCATCAAGCCGCTCGATGGCGGAGCAGGCTAATAATGTATCAAACCGCTTGATAAGCGGGACAAACAAGTTTCAATGTTCAAGGCTGCAGGTAGCTAACTATCAAGTCAAGGGCAGTTTGACGGATCTTATCGACATCGGCGATGATCTTGGCATCAGCTTCAGCATTCCCTTCTACAGGCTTGATCGACTTGTGGATTTCTTTGGCGGCCTTGATATGAGTCTTGTAATCTTCTTCGGCCTTTGCCTTCAGAGTTGGGAGGTCATCAAGTTCTTTTGCTTTGGCCTGGATGCTTGATCGGACTTGGATGAGTTCCTGCTCCAGTTGTTGTTCTCTGGCTCGTAGATTCTCAAGCTCTGATTGAATGGAGGCAGGACGCGCCGATAATTCTTCGATCAGTTTTGTTGATTCTTCAGCTTGGGCGCGTCTTTCATCTCTAGCTTTGATCAGATCCTGCTGGGAGGTCCGATTCGCGATCCGGTGGTTGGCTTGTATTACTGGAAAGGAATGACCTTCTATATAGGCCGCCGGTATCAATGCCTCCTCCAAGTCCGATGGAAGCTGACCTCGCAGAGTCTTGATGATCTGATGAATCAGCTCTGCATCCTTGACGAGATCGACGATATTTTGGTGAAGGAGTGCAGATATGTCGAGTAGCTTCGCCTTCACCTCATCGGACAGCAAGCCTTGCCCAGAACTGATTTCCTCCTCTTCAGTTTGCAGCCGATCAAAATCGACTGATATGGTCTGACTGGGTTGAGGAGTGTCTTGAGCCTGCGAGTGAGGAAATGATCAGATACAATATCAAAAGAAGCCGATATGATCATGTCAGGCTGGAATGCTTACTTGTTTCCAGGCCAATTCCTGTTCTGGTCCGATTGAGGGGTTGATATTGCCGCCCTGAATGTTTACTTGGGCAATCTCAAGATCCGTTAAGACATTCTGAATGATTTGCTAGAAAAGAAAGAATAAGAATGAGTTGGCTATCAATTATTGAAGAAATTGGTCAATGATTACCGTTGCTTCTGTAGAATCAGGTGATCGGACCTGTGGAGGAGTTACTGGTTGATCTTCTTGAAGGCCCTGACCTATTTGTGTTTGTTCTGCTTGAAGTGGCGGGCTTGGTTGACGAGGCGACCCAGTTATAGTCCTCTCAGATGAAGACGAATGACCCGAGTGTTCCTGGACTGGGCTCGATTGCATCTGAATGGGGCTTGATGATTTTTGTGGGTCCGATTCTGTGGCTTCATCAGCCAATAAGTTTGGAGACTTGGTCGGACTGGGCTGAGTTGCAGAAGACTGTCCGATGGTCTGATTTTGCAAGAAAATTAGTTTCGATGAAGAGAGTAATTGAATTTGATGAATTTTTGAAAAAAAGCTTACCAGAGTGGTCTTCGGGTGCTTGACAGTTTTGGAGGACGTCGGCTTCTTCCTTTTCCTACTGTCACTGAGAACCGACAGGAGGTTGCCAATAGTTGGGGAATCACAGCCGATCCACGGATCTGGCGAGACGTTGCTGTAGACGACTTGTTTCCCAGATTGAGTCACCGTCGGAGGAGAGCGATCAACGTCCTAACAAAGGGGAAGAAATTTAACCAATTGAAATGATGAAAAGAAAAGGGGCAAGTTTGCAGATATTACCTCTGGTCTACCCTTGAAAGTAGGGTGCAGCTTCCGGACATAAGTCTTGCAGGCGATGCAGAATAGATGCTGGCGCCATTCGGCCCACCACGTGTTGAAGGTCCGATGAGCTATGAGGCCGATTGCCCAGGTGTCAAGATTGGTTTGATCAAGGAGAGGCTCGAGCTCCAAGAGGCGATCCCATTCTACGCCAGTATCAACTTTTCCCCTTGGGTAGACTCGATCGGTCAAAACTAGATGGGGCGGAAGCTGTCCAATACCAAACTGACGGGCGACCAGATTTGGATGGTAGTACTCATAAGTTGATTGTCCTGGCTTGCTCAGACTAAGGCCGATTGGGAGGAATTGAGCGTTGATACAAGTCCGGAAGATGGCAAGGGCTTCTGTATCTTTCTCAACAATCATGCCGAATTTGAATTTGTAGGGCAATTCATATTCGTCAGCATTGTCGTACAAGAACCAGAGCATCTTGTCATCAGTAATACCTCTATAAAGAAGTGCAAAGTACTTGGACGATTCCTTAGCCGATAATTTCTCAGCGGGAAAACCCATGGCAGCTTCACCAAGCGAAGTACATCGGCGCCAGGTGATCTCTTCCGATTCAGGCCTGTTCTCTGGAAACTTGTGCTTCCGGATATTTACTTTGAGGGCCTTGCTCAGATGTAGCATCAACCACATCTGGATAAACCACCATGGCCCGCCGAGATTGGTGATAGGTGATCCGGTTCTCAGGCGCTTGGCAACTTGATGAAGCAGATTGTATACTGCTCACAGGAGATACTGGCCAAGGTTGATGACGTGATCACTTGCCAGCGACTCGGCCAAGTGTTGAAAGTTGGCCGTCGGACCAAGAGTGGTGCCGCAGAAGAAGAATCTGTCCAACCACATATTTAGAAAAGCCGCATGCTCACGATCAGTAATGGGTCCGATCCGGTGATGGCTCTCCATGTATCCTTTCCAGCCGCCAGAGTTTTTGGTCTTGAAATGATGAGCTAGTTTGACATTGAGCCTGAGAGGACGCTTGTTACTGGTGACGTTGAGGCCAAGGAGCATAACCACATCGAGCAATGTTGGGGTCATCGAACCATGACCAAAGATGAAGGCATTCACTGCATCAGACCAAAAATGTGATGTAGCGATCAGGAGGTTCTCATTCTTGGCGATGGGTCCGATGCTGAGGCCGATACACTGGGCGATGTCTGATTTGTCCCAGATTGCAGACTTGGGGGCCGATACTCTTAAATACCAGTCTTTCCATCCGGGGAGAACTGTCGGCCAAGAGCGGAATGCATTCTTCCAATCTTCGACGTCGAATCCGGAAGTCTTGAACGGGATGCGCAGGGTTTCCAGATTGATAAACTCGGTGGGGTCCGGATCTCCCATTGGACCAAGAAAATAAGCCCCTTGGACATCGCCTACAGGGATTAGGGTTTGGGCACGAATGGCCTAGAAGAAAAAATGCTAAATGAGAACAAGTTTGAAAAGCCGAATCTCAAAATACGAAAATGAGTTCGGATTCGGTAAAATACCTCCGGGATTGGATGGCGTGCCTCTCCTGCTGATGATCCTGCGGGCACCGAGGAAGAACCTGAGGCGAAGAGGGTCGATGAAGAGGAGGTTGAGGAGCTCGCTGCTGCCGCCATTGTTGAGGTCGTGACCGCCGCCATTGTCGAGGTCATGGCTGCTGCCATGGTGGAAAGCGCTGCCGCTGATGAACATGCTGGAGCTGATGCTGAGAGAGACGGATGCGGAAGATTGGAGGACACCCATGGAGGATGATTCAGCCATTTGAGCAGATTTTGATTTGGGCTTGAGTAGATGCGAATGGTCGCTCGGAAGAGAGGAGGAAGAAGATGAGCAGTGCGGATTCTTGGTGAGGAAGGAGGAGTGAACAGCGTTGCCGCCGGTGAGGGTTTTTTATAAGGAGAAAACGGCCGTGGCCCAAAAATCGAGGAGCCGCACAGTACAGGGATGGGAAGTTTCGGCACGAAAATCAGTGAAGGAGTTATGATGACAGATACGAATTTTGGAACAAAATAATATTTTATTCCAAAATTGGGGGGCATGTGTTGACACCAGATTTTCGCACCTGATATGCTGAGTCAGATGGTGACGTGGTGAGGCTGGTACTGCACAGTGGGCCCGTTGAATGGTCAAACAGATGATGCCGGAAAAGGAAGCCGATGCAGAATATGGGTCCGATAAAGAAGGAGAGTCCGATCTGATGATGAATGAGAGAATGTGCATCGGCTAAAAGGGAAGCGTAGCATGAACGGGGACTATTTCCTTTTCAGAAGGCGTATTGAAAGTCCCATTCTATGTTAAATATTAGTTTACTTTATCTGCAAGTTAGTCAAGTCCGATCAGGACTCTTCATGACCAGGGTATAAATATAAACCCTCGTCCATTGTAAAGAACTATTCTCACAATCAATACAACCCGGCTTCACGCCAAAACCTTAGGAGTAGGAGTAGATACCGACGAACTCATTGGTGAACGGGCTGCATCAGTTCCTGATCTCCGGCTTACCAGTAAGATTGTCAACTTATCGAACTAGTTTAAGCTTTGAATTGAGGCGCATCGCCCTTTCTCGTTTATACTGTTCAACCAATTTATCTTTGAATTATCAAGATTGATCTAGATTCCCTGCGTCGGAGCTAGATCTCTATTGATTATTCAATAGTTAATCGTTTATCGAGTTGTACTTTAAGTCTCGAAGTCAATCTAGATTCCCTGTGTCGGAGCTAGATTTACCTCTGGATCATCAAGATTAGTCTAGATTCCCTGCGTCGGAGCTAGACTCATCTTGGTTATTTAAAGGCAGCTTTTGCGGTTGTTTGGAGTTGCTAGATTGATTTAGATCTGCGCCATGTGAATTAATATGATTCTTCAACAGCTTTGAGCATTGGTTTTAGTCCGATTTGAGCAATATTTATCTTACAATATCGTTCTAGGTCCGATTCATCTTCATAGTTTTATCAGGTTGTTCTTTGATTGTTGTGTTTGATTTAGATTCCCTGTGTCGGAGCTAGGTTTGCACAATATATCAAAGATTGATCTTTGATCATTAAGAGTAATTTAGATTCCCTACGTCGGAGCTAGATTCCTCTTGACTATTCAAAGACAGCTTTGAATATCAGAACGATCTTGTTACTATTTTTACTGTTTATTTGCTTGATCTGATTAACACCTGTGCGACCATCTTGTTTAGTTGTTGGGTTGGTGAATTAAGTTTGATTGTTTAGCTATCTGGTCCGATCATAGCTGGAGTATGTGCGCTGCATCCGTTTGTGAAACCGTGTCGAAATAGTCCTGGTCCGATCGGCTAGCTAGATGGTCCGATAAGATAAATCAAACCGGCAACTAGGCAAGGTGGACAATGTATCGGCTCACACTTTGATTATTTAATATCTTGCTCAAAGACATAGCTGATCCGTTATTTACATATCATCCATGTTTTATGCTTTATTTATTATTATTTAAAAGGTTGATCTGTTACAAGGTCCGATCCCGATTGGTCCGATTCTGAGGTCCGATTCGATGTCTGATTGAGGTCCGATTTTGAGGTCCGATTGGCATCGGCCGATACAAGTCTGATTGGGTCTTGGCTAAAATCCAACGTGCACCTGACGTCTGGAATAGAGCCGGCACAATCAAAGAGTAATTTAACTATTTTATCCCCTTGTCAATTTCAGGTCAAATTGACTGGCACGCTGCGAACCTGAACGAAGTGCAGGCTGGCACTGGAGTGAAGCAGATCTCCGTGGTCTTATTGTGTTGATCGCTGAGGATACGACTGCCGATTTTCAGCGTCAACAATTACCATCTGTCTTTTTGTGCTGTTACTGTGTGACATTGACATTACATCTTCAATGACCGATTGGCAAAAGATGTGTTTGTAGTTCTAATGACTGAATGGCATGAACTTGTAATGGCAAAATGGGTGTGAAACGCCAAGTTGACTCACAATTAGAGACGGAGGAACTCTAAGTGTTTTGAGGTAGTCAATTCAAGGTACAAAGTCCGGTTCATCCAAATGCAAAAAAGTTGATTCATTCTTTTTCAAATGAACTTTAGTGCAACAAAAGCTGGACAGCATTCACCGGACACCTTTGACGGGAGCATCGGCCCGACCGGTGCTGCGTCCCACGATGTGGGGCTCATCCTAAAATACTAACCGTTAATATGGAACAATGAGCACCGGTCCAATTCGTGAGAGGACATGTCCGGTGATAGCAACGGTCTGACGGGTGAGTGCAACAAAAAGAGAAACACGTGAAGCAACCAAAAAGGCCGCGAGGCAGATCAGATGGGCCGGATGGCAGCGGGCGCTGGGCCAAGCCCACGTAGAGTAGGAGGGGCAATATTTGAATCGGTACGCTCGCAGCTACCAGAAATACTGACCGGTGATTAAGGACTGTGAGCACCGGTGTTGAGTTCGTATTGTTAGTGACAATGATGTGGCAAGGGTCAGTTGTAACTTGTAAGTCCGTACTAACGACTGAATGGAATTACCATCTGTCTTTTTGTGCTGTTACTGTGTGACATTGACATTACATCTTCAATGACCGATTGGCAAAAGATGTGTTTGCAGTTCTAATGACTGAATGGCATGAACTTGTAATGGCAAAATGGGTGTGAAACGCCAAGTTGACTCACAATTAGAGACGGAGGAACTCTAAGTGTTTTGAGGTAGTCAATTCAAGGTACAAAGTCCGGTTCATCCAAAGGCAAAAAAGATGATTCATTCTTTTTCAAATGAACTTTAGTGCAACAAAAGCTGGACGGCATTCACCGGACACCTTTGACGGGAGCATCGGCCCGACCGATGCTGCGTCCCACGATGTGGGGCTCATCCTAAAATACTAACCGGTAATATGGAACAATGAGCACCGGTCCAATTCGTAAGAGGACATGTCCGGTGATAGCAACGGTCTGACGGGTGAGTGCAATAAAAAGAGAAACACGTGAAGCAACCGAAAAAGGCCGCGAGGCAGATCAGATGGGCCGGATGGCAGCGGGTGCTGGGCCAAGCCCATGTAGAGTAGGAGGGGCAATATTTGAATCGGTACGCTCGCAGCTACCAGAAATACTGACCGGTGATTAAGGACTGTGAGCACCGGTGTTGAGTTCGTATTGTTAGTGACAATGATGTGGCAAGGATCAGTTGTAATTGTAACTTGTAAGTTCGTACTAACGACTGAATGGAATTATCATCTGTCTTTTTGTGCTGTTACTGTGTCACATTGACATTACATCTTCAATGACCGATTGGCAAAAGATGTGTTTGCAGTTCTAATGACTGTATGGCATGAACTTGTAATGGCAAAATGGGTGTGAAACACTAAGTTGACTCACAATTAGAGACAGAGGAACTCTAAGTGTTTTGAGGTAGTCAATTCAAGGTACAGAGTCCGGTTCATCCAAATGGAAAAAAGTTGATTCATTCTTTTTCAAATGAACTTTAGTGCAACAAAAGCTGGACGGCATTCACCGGACACGTTTGACGGGAGCATCGGCCCGACCGGTGCTGCGTCCCACGATGTGGGGCTCATCCTAAAATACTAACCGGTAATATGGAACAATGAGCACCGGTCCAATTCGTGAGAGGACATGTCTGGTGATAGCAACGGTCTGACGCGTGAGTGCAATAAAAAGAGAAACACGTGAAGCAACCGAAAAAGGCCGCGAGGCAGATCAGATGGGCCGTATGGCAGCGGGCGCTGGGCCAAGCCCACGTAGAGTAGGAGGGGCACTATTTGAATCGGTAGGCTCGCAGCTACCAGAAATACTGATCGGTGATTAAGGACTGTGAGGGGCAGGAGGCCGGTGCACGCGGCACACCGGCGGGGGAGCGGATGACCGCCACTCCGCCAGGTGGCCTGATGCCCGCCGGGGAGCCGTCCGATGTGCTAGGTGGCAAGCACCAGACGCACGGACCATCCGGAAGCCCGAGAACCCGCTCAAACGGCAGAGAAGCCGATGGGACGGGCGCACAACGTGGCAGACGGCGCCTCGCCCTCGGGTGCAGTAACCAACGCGTCCTTTGGGATTCCCGAGGGCCGTTCCCGTGTCGCTCGCCATTTATAGGGCTCTTCTCCACCCATGGAATACAACTCCGCCAGCCCTCACGTACGAAAGCCTCTCTCTCGCAGGCAAAGCCGTAGTCTGACCCGATGGCTCGCTCCCGCTCTCGCTCCCGCTCTCGCAACCGCCTGGAGGACGTCCAAGGAGACTGCGGCGACAAGGATTGGACGCCGGCGCCGGAGATCACGCACACGACGGTCTGGGATGAGCCGCAAGCTTCAACGCCCAGTTCGTCGTGGCCCTCGTGGGATGATCTCGCGCGCGTCCGATCTCCGGAGAAGCGCGCCCCGCCGACCGGTCCGACTCCTACTAGGCAGGAATGGGTTTATTTCGAGGGGAGGACCCTCCGCACGACGACAACATGTGACGCGGCGGTGGCGGCGAAATTTCTCGAAGAAATCCGAGGTACGCCACCAAGACGCGGCATGATCGTTGGATTGGACACCGAGTGGAAAAGGCTCGATGGCGGCGCCTTCACGACGGCCCTCTTGCAGTTGTGCGTCGAAACTCGTGTCCTCGTCTTCCAGGTCCTCTATGCCGCCGCCGGAGACCTCCCCGAAGTCTTGAAGAGGTTCCTGACAGAGGAGGACCACATCTTCACTGGTGCACACATCGACAACGATGTGAACCGGCTGCGGGAGGATTTCGGCATCACAATAACCAATCCGATTGACCTCCAATTGGTAGTCCCCAAAGCTGCCTCAAAATACAAGGGTCTCGGTGGAACCCCCCATCCAAGTAACGCGCAGGTCGCTCGAGGATCTCGGAAAAGCGGTACTGCACCTGCCTCGTCTTCACAAGCCGGCGGGCGCCGACCACAATAACTGGCACGCGTGGTATTTGTCACCTTCGCAGGTGAACTATGCCACCGTAGACGCGTACCTGTCCTATGAGATCGCGAAGCGTCTGCAAATCGAGGATGGCTATAAATTTATTTAAGTTTGTTGCTTATTACATCAGGAGATCGAGTGTTAGTTGCTGTAACAGTAGGTGTTGTGTTTGGAATGTCCAGATCTCAAGTGTTAGTTGTGTAACGGTAGGTGTTGAGTTTTGTGACAATGATTGTGGCATGAATCAGTTGTAAGACAGTCCTAATGACTGAATGGAATTTCTATCATATGTCTTCTTGTGCTGTCGGGGTTCTCTACCGCCGACAAGTAAATTTACTATGATCGCGCGTCGGAGCCCGGATGGTGACTCGAGAGACAGGGGGTTTTAGACTGGTTCGGGCCTCCGGAGAGTAATACCCTACGTCCAGTGTGTGCCGATGTTCTCAAGTCCAAAGTCTGTAGTAGGGGGTACAAACTAGTCGGGAGAGGGAGAGGGTCCCAAGTCCCGGTGCTGTGGAGCGAGTGTGCTGTTCGTGCTGTGTCCGAATGTTCGACTGATGTCCGTCTGTCCCCCCGCTGATGTCCCCTTGTCCCCTTTTATAGTCTCAAGGAGAGAAGGGAGCGGGGGGTAAGAAAGAAGAAAATTACATGGGGAGTGTTGACGCGGAAAATCGGCGGACGTATTCCCCGCGTGCAGCACAAGAAGACCAGGGAGATCAGCTTCGCTCCAGTGCCAGTCTACACTCCAGTTCAGGTTCGCGGCGTGCCAGTCAATTTGACCTGAAATTGACAAGGGAATGAAACAGTTAAATTGCTCTATGATTGTGCCAGCTCTATTTCAGACGATGGAGTAACGTCGAATTTTAGCCAAGACCCAATCAGACACGCATCGGCCGATACCGATCGGACCTCAGAATCGGACCTCATTGATGACGTCAATCGGACCGAGTGATCGGACCTCAATCAGACACCAAATCGGACCTCAGAATCGGACCAATCAGGATCGGACCTTGATTGATATAACAGACCAGCCTTTGAATAATGAAATAAAGCATAAAACAAGGCCAATATGTAAAATAATGGATCAGCTATGTCTTGAAACAAGATATTAAATAATCACAGTGTAAGCCGATACATTGTCCACCTTGTTTAGTTGCCAGTTTGACTCGTCTTATCGGACCATCTAACCAACCGATCGGACTATAGCCTTTTTAGAGAAATCTAGCTCCGACGTAGGGAATCTAGATTTCTCCAACTATGATCAGATCAGATAGCTAGATAATCAGACTCGACTCATCAACCTGTCAATTAAACAAGATGCTCGCACAGGTGTTGATCAGATTAAGCAAAATAAGCAGGTAAAACATTAACAGGTTCGTTCTGATTCTAAGATATGCTATCAAATAATTAAGCGAGATCCAGCTCCGACGTAGGGAATCTACACCACACTTAACATTCAAATAGCAATAAGGCATAACCAAAGATTCCTTTAACTAATCAAGATGAACCTAGCTCCGACGTAGGGAATCTAGACCAAGCATGACAGTCAAAGATTAATCTAAGCGTATTAA
>QPGU01000027.1:25937-39331 GCA_004135705.1 Alloteropsis semialata | reverse complement strand
AGTTTGCTCCTCTATCTTACTATGTACCATCTTGATCTCACCCTCAAGGACCTTTTCTCTTATGTAGTGTTAGTGAACGTCTATGTGTTTGGTCCTTCCATGGAATACAAGTTTTTCTGCTAGGCGTACAAAGGACAAGTTGTCATAAAAAATCCTTGATAATCCATATGTTGATGAAGATACTCCATTAATCACTTGATCTAGGTGCTCTCTTGTGTTGCCATTGCCTCTAATCGATAATCTGCCTTAGTACTTGGTAATGCTGCACTAGGCTGTCTCTGCTACACCAGCATATAGCTTCGGATCCAATATCGAAGAAGTATTCTATGGTTGATCGACGTATGCACGACACCAAAAAAGGTCGGTCTTAAGGTCGGTCAAACGGTTAAGAAACAGGGTGTCTGACGGTTTTTGTGGAGTCTGTATGAGTGAGTTGGTAATTTGACATTGCCACGCAGATGGTGAATCATGCATTTGCATTGAGCCAAAGTCAGTCGGCTAAAAATAAGAAAATTGTTGGAAACATTTAGTACATGTCACCATCCAGGGGAAAAAACCGTCGAATGATGCCATGAATGCAGATGGAGAATAGATTACGTCTTTTTTGCTTTAGCATATATATGACCAATAGTACATTGAGTAGCCGTCTACATATAAACCATATTTTTTTGTCCACGACCGTCTGCTTTTTCTTTAGAATTTGCTGATGATTTTTTAACGTTTAACAATATGCATGGAATTTTAGATGCTCGCTAAATAGCCATTTGTAGGAACACCCAAAAAATAATATAGGCTAAACTTTAATTTTGCCTTGGCTCTAAATCCCATTTTATTATCATTTAGTGCCTTAATCTCTTCCTTCACTACCTTACGCCACTGGGAGTGATTTTCTACTTCTTCATATTAAGATGGCTCAATAGGTATAGACTCATCAACAAGGGTGGCAGTAGCATACCTTGGATTAGGCTTGATCTACCTTCATTGTTCTCCTTAGTTCCTGAATAGGCTCATCAAGCCCTATTTGTGGTGGTTGAGTGTCCTGGGGTTGATTGATGATGTCTAGTCTTTTGGGCTCTTTGCTTTAATTGGTGAGACCACCTTTTTTTAACTTACAACTAATGCCTACTTTTTCTCTTCTTGGATTTCTCTCGAAACCTTCTCCAAACCATGAGATTTAGGTAGCTTGACCTATTTAGGTATCCACCAAGTAGAAACTTTATCCAGCACCACATTTCTTAAGGTGTGGCACTTTCCCATGGTTGGATCACAACACCTCCAACCTTTCCGTGCATCATCATACCCTGTGAAGATGCCTTGTATCACCTTCTTCTTAAACTTTCTCCTTAGGTGATCTGGCACAAATGCTTTAAAGCAGGTATAGAAGGAAACTTAAGGAGCGAGTTATAAATAGTGTGGTAAGTTAGGTCTCATACACCTTAATATGATCAAGAGAAGCCTGAATATTGACACAGAAGTTGTCATGACTTTTAGAAGAAATGGACCTACTACATCATCCAAAAAAATTAAATGATGAAATAATCAATATGGTGGGATAGGATGGATCATACATAAATTTGATGAGCATATAACAATACAAAGAATGAATTACGTAGGATACTGGCTACTTGAAATCGGTTGTGAAAGATTGAAGCTTGCTTTGAAGGAATAAAAGAGGGTGCTAGACTCTATGATAAGCGCAATAGCCATAGCCGTAGGGTCAATCCCCAGACCAGGCCATAACCATAAATGGCGATGAGAGAAAAGCTATTTCTTTCTGCCTGCCTACTTCCCAAGGGTGGGAAGAATCCTGTTCACGACAACGACTCCGCTCTTTGTTGAGTGGTGTATTCCTTTTCTTTAAAAGAATAGATTATAGATTACTGGTCTTAGCGGAAGAGGAGCTCTTAGCGATCCCCCTCTTTTTTACTTGACTATGGGTTCTGTGACACGAAAGGCAGGTGCCAGTTTTAGTGGCCATCACTAAAACCCAAGTGTCCAAGGCGTCCAAATGACTCATTTGAGGGGTAGCAGTATCACACACAAAGTTTAAAGATACATATATTATTGATCAAAGTGCTTAGAATAAAATAACAATTATTGCACTGAATATATAGCCATGCTATTTGTGTGGGTTGATTTGCTAGTTCATAGAAATACCCATGCACAACTATTCACGGCCATGCTATGAGTTTGACAACATGCGCTGCTGTTCGTTTCTCTTGTAGAGAATGTATGCCCATGTCATGTGAGCCTGTGACCATCTGTATCACGTCAAGTCTCTAATTCCATGTCTATTTCATATGCTTTATTCTCTAGGTTGGATGTCTTGCATGACATCCTCAACCAATAGGATCTCAAATCCTCACAGAACATAGTCAGGGAACCTAGTTCCAATCCATTACGACCACACTTTGCCTAGCAACCCCTACACATGAACAGACATGAAACCGGATACAAGCACAGATCTACGACTTAACTCAAGATTAAAACCGCGACATAACTCGCTCAAGTGTGTCACATCAGTATCAAAATATCTTCACTACCGTGAGCATATGCTACCATTACATCGAGCAACACATTAGCTAGCACACATACACACACACACTATGTCATTGTTATCCTAATGACTTGCAATGCCAATTTCAATATGAATCAATTTGCCATCGTACCTAATCTGACAGCACCTCACTTGGTTTTAAATACTACATGTACATAGAAATTGTAACCGAAGTGTCAGATTGAAATGTCGATGTCCTAGTGGACTTACATTTGGGATTTGTGGGATATCCCCATAATAGCTGATCTGGTTGTTTTTACTTGTTATATATTCTTCCTAGAATCCTAGTGTAGTGCATATTGTGTTTATGAGCTCTTTGTTTCCCTGTGGCTTTTGGTGGAATGGTACATGCAAATGAAATTGTATGTGTTTTCGTTTGACTCCTATTTTTCTAGGAATCTCTCAGTAATTCTTGGACTACTTCCATTGATGATTGCAAGCTGCTTCCTTCTATTTGTTCGATCAGGTGATGAATTCTCTGATATCGTTGGGAGCCCCTATTATATGGCACCAGAAGTGCTTAAGAGATGCTACGGTCCAGAAGCTGATATCTGGAGTGTTGGGGTGATTCTGTACATTTTGCTTTGTGGGGTCCCCCCATTCTGGGCAGGTGAACCATTTCTCATTCAAACCATTAGTGTTTCGTCTCTCTGAATTCTCGCGCTTCCTGTGTACTGTTGTCATTTTGGGCAGGTAAAGTATTTGTGGTGATTCTGTACATTTTGCTTTGTGGTGTGCCCCCATTTTGGGCAGGTAAAGTATTTGCCATTTTATTTGGAATTAGTATTTGTCATTCAAACCATCAACTTCGTTTGTCTCTGCAAAAATTCACTGGATTTCCGTTATCGAATATGTTTTCTCCTCTCAGAAACTGAAGCAGGAATCTTCAGGCAGATTCTGCGAGGCAAACTTGATTTTGAATCTGAACCCTGGCCAAGTATCTCTGATAGTGCTAAGGATCTGGTCCGTAGTATGCTTACTCGGGATCCTAAAAAGAGATTTACTGCTCATGAGGTTCTCTGTAAGTACACCCCTTCCCCCATTTAGTGCTCTGTAGGTATATTCCTGTGTTTGTGCCACATGGCAACATACAGTATGCATTTTTATTAACTCATAATGGTATTGTCTATGCCAGGTCACCCATGGATTGTTGATGATGCTGTGGCACCTGATAAGCCTATTGATTCTGCTGTTTTGTCAAGGCTGAAGCATTTTTCGGCAATGAATAAGCTTAAGAAGATGGCATTGAGGGTATGGATTACTTATCCCTATTTGATGCAATAACTGATTCTGCACCTTTAGATTCCTTTCTATGTTTTGTTCGTTGCTACATTAATGCCATAATAGTTAATGCGCCATATATGTTACTGCTAACTGTGCCTCTATTTCTTGATATACCGAAGCCAACCCAATGACTCTATTAGTCTTATTTTCCCACTCTGCCTGTAGTAATCATTAATGATTCCTGAGTTATGATAACTATGAAGGTGGCGCTTTATTGTATAATCAAATGCAGTTCTAGTAGAGGGAAGAGGGATGAGTAATCATACCTCTAATGGTCTGACCTCACACTAGTAGAGAAACCACATTCGGTACCCCCTTTAGTCCCGGCCATATTTGGCACCGGGACTAAAGGGAGCATTAGTCCAGGGTCCAATTGGGGGGGCGCCTGGGGGCCTTTTAGTCCCGGTTGGTGGCTCCAACCGGGACTAAAGGGTACCATTTAGTCCCGGCTGGAGCCACCAACCGGGACTAAAGGGTGGCGCGCCCTTTAGTCCCGGCTGGTGGCTCCAGCCGGGACTAAAGGGGACCTTTTAGTCCGGGTTGGAGCCACCAACCGGGACTAAAAGGTCCCCTACAAATATCGTCTTCCTCCCCCAGCCCGGCCGAGCCATGAACACAGAGCTCGTTCATGGCGCCGGCCGGAGCTAGGGAGGTCATGCCCAATTTTTCTCTCGGATTTTGAAGATTTAGCTCCTCCAAGTGGTCTAAAAGGAGCATATCTTCATCCTCTCATCTTTCACGGTTAGTATTTCTTGTTTCATCCTTTATACATAGAGAAATTTTAGTTTTAGTGGAATGGAGAAATGGGGAAGTTTTGTTTTTTAGCACAATTTAGTTTTAATTCATTTTTTACTTTATTAATTCATATTTGTACTTTAGTTAATTAGTTAATTCATATTTATAATTTAGTTAAGTCATAGCGATACTTTAGTTAATTCATATTTATACTTTATTTAATTAAAATTTACAATTTAGTTAATTCATATTTAAACTTTACTTAGTTCATATTTATAAATTAGTTAATTTATATTTAAACTTTACTTAGTTCATATTTATAAATTAGTTAATTCATATTTATACTTTATTTAGTTCATATTTATATTTGAGATAATTCATATTTATACTTTAGTTAATTCATATTTATACTTTAGTAAATTTATATTTAAACTTTACTTAGTTTATATTTAAAATTAGTTAATTCATATTTATACTTTACTTAGTTCATATTTATATTTGAGTTAATTCATATTTATACTTTAGTTAATTCATATTTATACTTTACTTAGTTCATATTTATACTTTACTTAGTTCATATTTATAATTTAGTTAATTCATATTTAAACTTTACTTAGTTCATATTTATAAATTAGTTAATTCATATTTATACTTTACTTAGTTCATATTTATATTTGAGATAATTCATATTTATACTTTAGTTAATTCATATTTATACTTTACTTAGTTCATATTTATACTTTAGTTATTTTACTCACTATGATTATAATTTATTGCTTAATGAATTAGGATGGTAATTTTCAATTTTCAAAAATAAACTCACTATTTGTACTAATTAAACATTGTCTAATCTTGCAGATGGACCGGCAATGGATGTATAACGCCGACAGACGTTCAGGTGACTTCTTTCAAGGCATGCATCATTTTCTAGATGTGGCAGAGCAAAACAAGAAAAACGGATTCATGAGTTGCCCCTGCGGGGTCTGCAAGAACCTGAAGGAGCACAGTTCAAGAAGGGTCATTCACAGCCACTTGATTAGACACGGTTTCATGCCTGGCTACAGTTGTTGGACCAGCCACGGAGAAAGAGGTGTTATAATGGAAGACGGAGAAGATGAGATTGATGACAACATTCTCGGATTTGCTGAATACCATGCTTTTGCTGATACTACAATGGGTGATGCTGAGGAAGAGGATGGAGAAGATGCGCCTGCAGATGATCTTGGTCAGATGTTGCAAAATGCAAAGGATACAAGCGAAACTAAGAAGGAGAGGTTGAAGTTCCAGCGCATGTTAGAGGACCATCGCAAACCTTTGTACCCGGGTTGCGAAGAGGGACTAAAAAAACTCGGGAGCACATTGGATTTGCTGCAATGGAAGGCCAAAAATGGTGTATCGGACAAGGGCTTTGGTGAGTTACTAAAAATAGTGAAGAAGATGCTTCCAAGGGACAACGAATTGCCCTCGACAACATACGAAGCAAAAAAGCTCGTTTGCCCGCTGGGGTTGGAGGTGCAGAAGATACACGCATGTCCAAATGACTGCATCCTGTATCGTGGTCCCGAGTACGAGAAAATGGACGCGTGTCCGATTTGCGGCGCCTTGCGGTACAAGATCAGAAAAGACGACCCTGGTGATGTAGAGGGAGAGCTTATCAAAAAGAGAATTCCTGCGAAGGTCATGTGGTATTCCCCTATAATACCACGCTTGAGGCGTTTTTTTCAGAAATAAAGAGCATGCTCAGATGATGCGATGGCATAAAGAAGAGCGCAAGCGAGACTCAAAGTTGAGGCACCCTGCCGATGGGTCCCAGTGGAGAAAAATTGACCGAACATTTAAAGACTTCGCTGAAGATCCAAGAAACATAAGGTTTGCTTTGAGTACGGACGGCATGAATCCTTTTGGTGAAATGAGCAGTAGTCATAGCACTTGGCCTGTGACTTTGTGTATGTACAATCTTCCTCCATGGCTCTGCATGAAGAGGAAATTCATGATGATGCCTATTCTCATACAAGGCCCGAAGCAACCGGGCAACGACATTGATGTGTATCTAAGGCCATTGGTTGAGGAACTTTTACAGTTGTGGGGCGAAAACGGTGTACGTATGTGGGATGAGCACAAACAAGAGGAATTTGACCTACGAGCATTGCTGTTTGTAACCGTCAATGACTGGCCGGCTCTTAGTAACCTATCAGGACAGACAAACAAGGGATATAGGGCATGCACGCATTGTTTAAATGATACTGAAAGCATTTATTTGAAACATTGTCGCAAGGTTGTGTACATGGGCCATCGTCGATGGCTTCCAATGAATCATCCGGTAAGAAAGAAAGGCAAGCATTTCAAAGGGGAGGCAGATCGTCCTCCCAAGCCTATGCATCGTGATGGAAAGTACATATTTGCGATGGTAAAAGATCTAAAAGTTATTTTTGGAAAGGGGACAGGTAGTGTTGCTGTTCCAAATGATAGTAATGGGATGGCACCCATGTTTAAGAAGATGAGTATATTTTGGGAGCTACCATATTGGGAAGTCTTGGAGGTCCGCAACGCAATTGATGTCATGCACCTGACGAAGAATCTTTGCGCCAACTTGATAGCCTTTCTAGGCACCTATGGTAAGACAAAAGATACACTGGAATCACGCCAGGATCTGCAAGATATGGAAGAACGACATGCACTACATCCTGAAGAGAAGGACAATGGGCGAAATTACTTGAGTCCTGCCAGCTTCACTCTAAGCAAGGAAGAAAAGGAAAGCATGTTCGAATGTCTGAATAGTATCAAGGTTCCCTCTGGATACTCTTCGAACATTAAGGGAATAATAAATGTGCCAGAGAAGAAATTTACAAACCTAAAGTCCCACGACTGCCACGTGCTCATGACACAGCTGCTTCCAGTGGCATTGAGGGGAGTTCTGCCAGAGAATCTACGATTAGCTATCGTAAAGCTATGTGCATTCCTCAACGCAATTTCTCAGAAGGTAATCGATCCAGACAATCTACTGAAGTTGCAGGTTGATGTGGCCCATGCCTGGTGAGCTTCGAATTGGTTTTTCCACCGTCGTTCTTCAACATTATGACACATCTACTAGTTCATCTTGTCAAAGAGATTGAAATTCTGGGTCCTGTCTTCTTGCACAATATGTTCCCTTTTGAGAGGTTAATGGGAGTGCTAAAGAAATATATTCGTAACCGTGCTCGACCAGAAGCATGCATATCAAAGGGCTACGGAACAGAGGAGGTCATCGAGTTTTGTGTTGACTTCATCGATGATCTCAAACCGATTGGTGTTCCTGAATCACGGCATGAGGGGAGACTCGGTGGAAAAGGAACAATAGGAAAGAAGGTTGTCGGTACTTGGATGGTGATTCTTTTAACAAAGCACACTACACTGTTCTACAACAATCATCCTTGGTTAGTCCTTATATAGATGAACACAAGGAGCTTTTACGCACTGAATTCCCGGGGAAGACTGAGGTCTGGATTACACGTCAACACATTGATACTTTCGCTGGTTGGTTGCGGAAACATCTAATGCGCAATATGGACATACATGAACAGCTAGCATGGTTGGCCAGGGGTCCCTCCTTTACAGTCTTGACATTCCAAGAATATGAGATTAATGGGAATACATTCTACACAGTATCCCAAGATAAAAAGAGCACCAACCAAAATAGTGGGGTCCGTGTAGATGCCCTGGACAGCGATGGGAACAAGGACACATATTATGGTTACATAGAGGAGATATGGGAACTGGACTATGGCCCGTTATTGAAAGTTCCGCTGTTTCGGTGCAAATGGGTGAAGCTCAGTGGAGGAGGGTGTCAAAAGACAATTATGGAATAACAACAGTGGACCTCAATAATCTTGGTTACAGAGATGAACCATTCGTCCTAGCCAAGGATGTGGCTCAGGTTTTCTATGTGAAGGACATGTCTAGTAAACCGAAAAAGCAAACAGAGAAGTCAAATAATGAGCCCAAGAGACACATAGTCCTTTCCGGAAAAAGAAACATCGTCGGCATCGAGGGCAAAACAGACATGTCGGAAGATTATGATAAGTTCGACGAGATTCCTCCATTCGCTGTGAATGTTGACCCAAGCATTCTATTAGCTAAAGAGGATGCTCCTTACGCACGTAGTGATCATAAGCAAGGCACATTCGTGAAAAAGAAGACTATTGCCGTTGTAGATCGTGATGTTTAATGTATTGTTATAACCATTATGTAAGATATTGAGCATGCACTCTTATATTATTAATTTATGCTTTTGTGATGGAGTTATATTCAAATTGTTCTCAACACACATGTTCATATTAGCACATCTAGCTATTAAATGAAATAAAATGTTTATATTAGCACAAATGTTCTCAACACACATGAACTAAAATACTAATATATATATATTTGTCTGAGAATAATAATCGTAACATCAATGATATTATTATCACATATAGTAAATGAGAAAACTAACTGAAATATATTTTTTAGTAAATGAAATAAGAAACAAATTGAAACAAAAAAAATTGAAATATTACTGGCTTTTAGTCCCGGTTGGAGCCTCCAACCGGGACTAAAACTTTTAGTCCCGGTTCGTGGCTCTAACCGGGACTAAAGGGTCACGGGCCGACCGCGTTAAGCGTACCCGTGGGGCTTTCCCCTTCAGCGCGCCGATGCTGAGCTCCGCGCCCCGCTCTCCCTCCCGGCTGCGCGCAAGCCGCCGCCGCCCCGCCGTGGGCCGCCGCCGCGCCGGCCCCATCCGGAGCTCCGCCAGCCATCTAGGCCCGCGTGCCCCGTATTTAGCCGGCGGGCACCGCAGATCAGCCGTCGTTGGCGCCGGCGCCGGCCGAACCGTGGAGATCGGGCGGCCGCCCCCTGGGTGTTGGGATCGCACCTGGGAGCGCCGCGCGGTGGTCGCCGGCGAGGTCGGCGCCTGGGCCAACGGAGCGGGTGCCGTCCCTCGGCCTTGGGACCTTCTCCCGGGCGGAAATCCATCCGGCGCACCTCTTCGCCACCCGTCGCCCCGGTCCGTGCCGCCCACTTGCGCCGCCGCCTTCAGCGTCCGACCGGTGAGCCGGCCCACTTCCTTCCTTCCCCATCCTCGGGCTCACTTCACCGCCCCGGCACCCGCTCCTCCTGCGCGCCCATCCTGGAACCCCCTTCCGCCTGCATCGCGTCATTTCCCATTGGCTTCACCTCGTCGTGCAGCCCAGCATCCTCACGGCGGCACCATGGCCGGAGGAGGGGATGAACCATTCCGTCCGTACATGCATCCGGACCCTCGGTTTCCGTCCGGGTACTACCCCATGCACCCGTCCTTTGCGAATCCCCCGGTCGCCGGCAGCGGCAGTGAAGCGCCGCCTCCTGGGTTCCCTTCCTGGTGTCCTGGGTACTTTGGAACCACCAGTACACCATCGGCCCCGCCTGCGTACCTTGGAGGCGACGTGCATCCGGTTTACTACGAAATGCCACCTCCATCCGGCTTTGTCCCCTTTGATGAGGCAGCACGGCATTCGACCTCGTCCGCGGCACCCTTCGTCCCAGGCCCCTACGCATCCGTTCCGTCGATGAACACGCCTCCAGTGCGTTCCGGATACGGTGAGTGGCATGCATAGATGTGACTATTATACTTGGAAATCCTCAATTCTAACATTCTTTGGTCATTGACAACTTTGCAGTACCGTATGGCGAGGGCAGTAGCCGTCCAGCCCGTGTGCACGTGCCAATGCTGACCCCCTCATGGCCTTCGGCGCCTACGACAGATGCGCCCGCTTCGTCCGGTGTTCCCGGCCATCGGATAACCCGAAGCCATTCCCGCTTCCAGGAAGCGTCCCCCGTGATTGATGTGGCTAGCAACAACAATTCACTGGAGTCTGACGGTGGTGACAACGACATGTCCTCGGTGAGGATAATTCCATCTTAGCAGTCCATTTCACTGTGTCAAATTTTGTATAGGTTTTGTATGTAGGGCAACTAAGAGAACAGCCAGACATAAGCAATGTATAGTATTAGTTCTTATAATTAGTTGACTAGATGATAAAATTTTGGAAGAGCCAGTAGACATATAGATTTCAGTGCTATGAGCAGAATGAAAAAGTTCTAAAAACTGATTCGTCAAGTAGATGACATTGTAATGAAATGAGCAATTCAAATGTAGAAAAAAGTTTTTTAAAACTTTTTTTGTCAGATAGATGGTATTCTACTGAAACTGAGCACAAATCAATTGTATAAATGAGTGAGAAACTATGGATATCCAGATCAAAGAAAAAGCTAATCTACAGACTGAGAAAGGTGGAAATGTCATAATAATACTGAAGAAGAGACCGAGGCTATAAGAAATGCTTATGTTCATATATCTAGACATGAGAGTAGAGTAGCCAAACAAACCTCTACATATTATTAGTTTCATTTTCCTGCGAAGTTTACTAGTTCAATCAAGACAGCAGCATGAATGTTTCATTTTCCTGCGAAGTTTACTAATTCAGTAAGAGTTATGCATGTGTGACTATCAAGGTTGAATCTATCGTCGTGTGTTTGTTGAGTAGGGTACGCTTAGAGCAAAATGGAACGATGTTCGTACGCAAACCCTTTGCCAGTTGTGGATGGACGAAAAACAGAACGGCAACTGTGTGATGGGTAAAATGAATTCTCATGGTTGGAGAAACATTGTTGCGCAATTCTACATACGAACGGGGGCTCCATATCCTAAGGCCAAGCTCAAAGCACGGGTCTCACAGCTCAAGTTGTTCTATGCCGCATTGAAAGAATTGCAACGTGGAACAGGGGGCGGCCGAACCCCGAACGGTGGTTTCAAGGCATCAGCTAAGGTTTGGGAACGATTGAAAAAGGTACTCTCTTCAACTGAACTTAAACACAATCGTACTCTACTTGGGTAACTGATGACCTTATTTCATGATGCAGAAGCTTTCTGAGGTGGAGCGCTTGAAGAGGGAAGAGCCCCCTTGGATTTGTATGCTGGACGACATGTTCAGGGAAGTGACGATCGACTTCTCCGCTATGGAGGCATTGGCGGCCGATCCAATCCCTGACAACATGGAGTCCCAGGACAGTCCTGCCTTTGACACCCGTTCTCCAACTGGTACATCGGGCAGCCGCAAGAGGACAAGCAGTGAGGCAACTAAATCTAATGCAGATAGCCCGTCGAAGAAGAAACATGCACCCGGTACACCTTCTAGTAGTATTGCACCAAAGAAGAGGAAAAATTTGTTTACGAAGATATTTCGTAAGGTGACGGAAACCCAGGAGCGCACTTCAAAGGCACTTGCCGAGCTGTCTGCGGCGCAAACACAGCGTAAACAGGAGGCAAAACTGGCGTACCAGCAATGCTTGCAGTTGGCTCTGGATTTAGGGATAGCTGGCGACAGTGAGGAGTACTATTTCATGAGTCAGCATTTCAAGGATGATGGCAACAGAGATGCTTTCCTGTTGCTGCAATCAAATGAAGCTAGAAGGGGGTGGATCCAGAGAGCTTTCGAGCATAGCCGCTAGCGTGCATAGGCAGTCACGTTAGGTTGTACAATAATGTACAGATTAGTTCGGTTGCAATAACTGAGTGTTGTATGATGGCATTGTTGTCGTTGAACCTTATTGGATTATTTGTGCTTTCCATTAACATTGCTGAATTGCACTTTTCAATGCATGAATTCTGACCTTGTGTGATTAGTTCTGCCACTGCAGTATGGTTTACATTTTCTTGAATTATGTTTAATTTAAGTACCAAATTTTGCACATTTTGTTGTTCATGGTGTCCTTGTGGTTTCTGACTGATTGAAATGCATGTGTTTCAGGCCTCCAGTGCAGGGGATAATGCTGGATCTGATGGCACCGAAGGGGATGGCAGCACTTCCGAAGGAGATTCTATTCTCGAGTCAAGCGATGATGACTCAAGTGACGAAGCTGCCGAAGAGGTGTACAAGGATTGGGAAGAGTTGTTCGGAAAAGATGATCAGGTGTTCACAGGCATGAAGCTTGTCATGGAGAGTACGAGGACTACAACTAAACTTTTGAAGAAAGCACTCGTTCTAGGTACGTACCATGACTCTGGATTGGCCAATCAACCTGGTAGGATAATTCCTGAGAGTGGGATTGAATGGGTTGAAAGGACATTGCATAATCCAACAGCTTGCTACAACATGTTTAGGATGCATGCACATGTCTTCGAGTTGTTACATGAGCAGTTGGTGAATAAGTATGGGTTGAAGTCCACTACAAAGATGTCATCTAGAGAGGCTTTAGGAACGTTCTTGTACATGGTTGGCCCTCCACAACCAGTTAGGCAAGCTGAGAATAGATTTGAGAGGTCGCTTGGGACTGTTAGCTGCAAATTCAACCATGTCTTATCGTGTCTGACCTCTCTTGCAAAAGATATAATTGCACCTAAGGACCCCACTTTCAGTTCTGTCCACCATAAGGTTGCCAACCATAGGGCTGCTCCTTTCTTCAACAATGCAATTGGGGCCATAGATGGTACCCATGTCAAATTGGTAGTTCCTTTTCAAAGAGAAAGAAAAAGAAAAAAGAATAAAAAAGGACAGAGTGTTATTTTCCTCGTGTTCCTTGGTTACTTTGGTGTGTGACAACACTTGTGTTCAGGCTCGTGTCTCTAGCATGAATTTATCCTAGGACCAGCACATGACCATCTTTGAATGCTTATTCAACTTGCATTGACTAATGTGGTTCTAGTTGTACCTTAATTCTTTGTCCTTGCAGCCACCTATAGCTGCACAAATTTTCTACAACATCACCGGGTGTGCTTGTGTCACCGTTTGTGTTGTTCTTGCTAGTTGCCAACACCTTCTCT
>QPGU01000027.1:0-23924 GCA_004135705.1 Alloteropsis semialata | reverse complement strand
TTTCATCCTTTGCGAAAGCACACACTATCAAATTATTTTATGCTCTCTAATGCTAATGGTGGGCCCTGAACCAAACAATTTTAAATGATCCACATATTATGTCACTATTTACTTCTCCTAATTCACTATGTTTGTCCATGGCCTCCGGAGAATACATTTAGAATGTTTATCCATTGCTAAGAAAATGGCACAAAATAAACAATTTGGAAGAGAAATTGCATTAGGGCATGCACAGTAGCAAAATTGTGTTATTATATATATCATTTTTATATACATTCTCTTAATATCATTTTTATATGAACATATGCATGCTTAGTTTCATTATCTTAATTTTGTGTAAATTGTGTAGTTGATAATTATCTCATTTTATATCAATTATCTCAATTATCTCGAATTTTTTATATAAGTTTATATCAATTGATCAAATTGATGAATTACGGTGTTTGACAAGTGTGGTTGATGAGTATAACTGTGACAATTTGTGCATGATATCGATGGTTTCGATCTCCAGTAGTGGTCCTTTTAAACTCAATTTTATGGGGATATGCTGTCCATTTTTTCTATGAATCTCTTTGGGACAAATCAATTGCTTAGAAGTTCTCTATATCACTCCCATGAGCTTGTGATCAAATCAACCTAGAGCCTATGCTTATTGCACATTTTGCTCAATTTCATGAAAAATCTCTTAGGGCTCTAAGTTTGTACAACTTTGTGATCGTTCATGCCTTACCCATGTCACATTCAATGCCATTCATAAATATTCTCTAGAGCTTATGCTTTCAATGCTATATCTTTTAAATCAATCTAGTTGTGATTTTAGTTATATGTCATTTCTTAAGCGGGAGATCAAAAAACTTAGTTTAGTTTATATACTATAATATAATTGTGAGATCAATTAGTTGGATTCTAGTTGGATATTAGTCTTTTTTCGTTTTTATATTAGTGTGATTTTAGTTGATAATTACCTCATTTTTTTAGATCAATTATCTCATTTTTTTTATAATAGTTGGATATTAGTTTATATCAATTGTGAGATCAATTAACTGTATATAAGAATGATTTTTTGTTATTATAAGAATGAAATTTTGTTATCATAAGAATGAATTTTTGTTATAACGATATAACCGGATATAAGAATGAATTTTTGTTATTATAAGAATGAATTTTTGTTATAACGATATAACGGTATATAAGAATGAATTTTTGTTATTATAACGATATAGAAGAATGAATCTTGGTGTATTAGTTGGATATTAAACTTAGTTTAGTTTTTATGTTTTAAATTTCAATTATATGTCATTTTTTAAATGGGAGATCAAATTAAACTTAGTTTACCTTTTCATATTAGATGGATTTGGGACTTAACGAAGATGAAACCAACAATCTTCTCAATGAAATAATTGTTGAAGGCAGTGGTGCCGTCCCCGTCCCTGAAGCCGATGATGGCAGCAACACCGATCAGTACCTCAACATGTCCGGGGAGGGAATTGAGCAGTCAGATGGTGGCGATGATGAACAAGGCACCGATGCTGATGAGGTACATAAACATTAGCACATTTAGTAATAGTGCCACGATGATTTAAGAGGTACATACATTAATGCATAAGTATCTTCTCTTAACTTTTAGCCCTCCGCAACGACGTCGAATTCGGGGAAAAGAGGACCTACAAAAAAGCTGGAGGGTCGTTTCATTGTCACACAAGTGGACCTTGCAGGCAAACCAATTGCCCCAGCTGACGTTGCAAGGAAGATGACAAATCAATGCGGGGTTCTTGTCAGAGATCACATCCCAATCAGCATTCCAAGATGGAAACCTATGAAACGCGGGGATATAAACTTTGTCCCTCAAAGAGAGAAAGATATGCTCTGGCAGCAGCTACAAGAACATTTCACAGTGCCAGCAGGAACTGAGGATAGAGTGAAAGCTTGGGCTCTTTCGAAGATGGCAGAACAATTCTAGAGCTTTAAGAAGAAACTCTACAGAAATTTTGTTGACAAGAATCGCACGCCAACTTTCACAGGAGCATATGAGAAGCTAAGACCCCACTGGGCTGCATTTGTGTAATACAAGCGTTCGACACTTGGAAAGAAGCTTATGGAGACGAACAAATCTAATGCCGCCCAGAAAGAATACCATCACCATCTTGGCCAAGGTGGCTACGCTGCAGCTATTCCAAAATGGGAAAAGATGGAACAAGATCTACGTGATAGAGGTATCACACCACAGACATCAACTTGGACTGACCGTGCACGACATTGGTATTATGCCCATGGCGGAACATTGGCCCCCGATACCGGGGAATGCATCTTTGGACAGCAGATACAAGAAGCCGCACGGAGACTTACGCATGCCATAGAAGCAGTTGCCAAGGGAGAGTTCCGCCCGGACAGAGAAAAGGATGAGCTCACGTTTGCTCTGCAGAATCCCGAGCATCCTGGACGGACGCGAGGCAAAGGAGGGGTTCCGTGGAAGTACGGGTTTGCCGACTGCATTGAGTCCTACAGAAGTCGCAGCAGAAGAAAAAACGAGGAGCAAGAGAAGATGCGACGACTCGAGGAAAGGATACTGCAGAACGAACAAAGAACTGGGGAGGTTCAGCGGCAACTGGAGATAGCACTTAGCTCTCAACAACAAAGCCGTGGATCCGCCGGCGCTCCAGTAGACCCAATTAGCCCTACCCAGCATCATCGAAGCAGTTGCGCGTCCACTGACGTCCCAATCGATGCTCAAGTCCAACGCTACCCCGTGGACGATATAACCAGGCGGACGACCTGTGAGCTGCACAGTCCATTCAAGAATTTAACATTCAAGGTGGCGTACGGTACTGCTTTGCCGAGTCAAGAAGGAGATCTCTACCATGGAGGGCAAATACCTGCTGGCTATGCTAGAGTTGGGGTGGAGCAGGTCTTGGCCGGGTACGAATCACTCCAGCTTGACATTCCTGGAGGTGACGGGGAGACGACACTAGAAGAGGCAGTTCATGGAGTTATCCTATGGGAGAAGCGTTACATCGTCTTAACTCCTGAGGGGCCTTCGTCGTCACCCCAAAGCTCAAGGGCATCTCCGCCGCCTCCAGCTCCGCAGTCCCCGCCGCAGCAATATTCGCCTGTTCTTCCTGAACAAAGGTTAATTGTGAGATCAATTATATCATTTTATATCAATTATCTCAATTATCTCAAATTTTTGATATTAGTTATATCAATTTTTAGGAACTAGTTGGATATTATACTTAGTTTAGTTTCTATGTTTTCAATGTCAATTATATGTTATTAGTAAAAGAATGAATTTTTGTTATTATAAGAATGAATTTTTGTTATAACGATATAACGGTATATAAGAATGAATTTTTGTTATTATAACGATATATAAGAATGAATCTTAGTTTAGTTTCTATGTTTTAAATGTCAATTATATGTCATTTCCTAAATGGGAGATCAAAAAACTTATTTTAGTTTATATACTATAATATAATTGTGAGATCAATTAGATGGATTCTAGTTGGATATTAGTCTTTTTTTGTTTTTATATTAGTGTGATTTTTTGATAATAGTTGGATATTAGTTTATATCAATTGTGAGATCAATTATATCATTTTATATCAATTATCTCAATTATCTCAAATTATCTCAATTATCTCAATTATCACAAAGGTCTCCGTCGCCAACAACTCAAAAATCTCCGTCACCTCCAGCTAAGCAATCTCCGCCGCCTGCACCTCCGCCGGCAAAGAAAGCTAAGCAACAGAAAGCCAAGGCACCAACAAAGCCACCTGCAAAGAAGCCAGCAAAGCAAGCCAAGGAACCTGCCAAGCTACCATGGGAAAAAACTGATGAGTCCAAGCAGCATAGTCTGGATAAGGTTAAAGAGTTCTTCAAAAAGAAGGAGCCCGAGAAAAAAGAAGTAGATGATTTTGCTAAGTCTGCTTTCTTTATTGGCATGGCTAAAGAAACTCAGAAGAAATTGTTGTCGGACTATGACCGCTCTATTAAGAAATCGTATGAGAAGAATCAAAGGGAGGAGAAGGAGCGACGGAGTCAACAGGGCCAAGAGTCTACCAAGAGCCACAAGAGCGTCAAGCAACAAAGGAAGGGAAAGGCTGTTGCTCAGCTCGGTGAGCAGGAGAGGCAAACAATTGATCCACTCATGGTGAATGCTGGAATTGGACCGGTCGACCTGCTTGAGTTTTGCAAAGGGGCAGGAATGACGCCCTCGCAAATGCTAGATGAGAGTAAGACCCCAAAGGCTATACCAAGGTGGCCATTTCAGCTTGGCTTACCTCTAATTGACCCCGATACGTACAACACGCTGTCAACAAAAATGTACAGATTACATGAATGGTACCTTCAGGCGTCGGCCCAAGGCCAGAACATGGTGGGATTGAAGATTAGAGATGATGACTACTTTCGTGGCGATAATGTTATGTATCTGGAATTCTCAGAAATTTACCAGATATACCATAGGGATGCCCTTGACGTGTCTCTCCTCAGCTGCTGGGTGCTGTAAGTGCTTCATTTATTTCTATATTTAACGTCTTCTATGTATTGTCAACCTATTATTAAACATTTATTTTTTTAAATTGTATCCTGTAGAATGGAGATTGAAGAATGCAGGAAAAACTCATACTTCCACTTGGGCTTCATCGACCCAAAAACTGTAAACCAGCATATATTACTAAATTTTTATGAAGACACAATGAACAACATTGACAGATTCTTACGTGTACAACATTACAAGACAATGATTCTATTTCCTTACAACTTTGGGTGAGTACTTTTACTGTCTTGTGCATCTTTTAGTTTTCTTCCTAACATAATTTTTATTTCAATTGACGTGACTCTTGGTACAAAACTTGCATGTAAATAGGTTTCATTGGATATTATTTGTTATACAATCGGACATAAGCTTGTTGACCATCATGGACTCATTGAGGGGACCACGGGACGCGTACCAACCAATGATTGACCTCCTTCAAAAGTAATTTTCGTCCTCGCACTATTATTCCTCTTTAGCTCAGCCAAGAATTCCATTTATTTCATATGGTGTGCGCAGGTGTTGGAAAAAGTTTCGTGCAGAGCAAAAAGGTCCATTCAAGGAACAACTTGGTATCAAGGGAGACTTTCCGGTAAATACTACTATACATAGACCAACATCTCTTTTTTTGTTTCATTATCATGATTATGCATGTAATGACTTGACCATTTCTCTATAAAGTGTTATAGGCAGAATCAAGGCACCAATTTATGTGGATATTATGTCTGTGAGTACATGCACACTCTTGTAGGGCATAAGACGATCGTCACTAATTGGGACCTGACGGTATGTTCCATTTCCATTGAAATCTATATGTATGTATGCATGCATGTGAGTCATAAAAGCTATTATTTATATTTTTCTATTAACCACATCCTCAGATGATGCGTATGAAAGATGAGATCTTACCGGACCAAAGAGTCACGGCGATTCAAGAGACACTCTGCGGATTTATAATCGATGAGGTCGTGAGCAAGACAGGGGCGTTCTGGTGGGATGGACACGAGCCCGATACAAGGAGCAAATATTAGGAATTTTGTATATGCTCCTTTGAAATCTTGGTGTAAATATTAATATTGAAATCTTGATGTAAATATTAATATTAATCTTGGATTTATCAAAATTTGTTTTATTTAAATATATATAAGTTTAATATTATTACCGTATATATTAATATCAGTATTAATAGTTTAATGCATTAGTGACGTATAACTAGTACATATATGGACATATACGTATATTATTATACAGGTATAATACGTATCTCTGTATAAAAGAAACCAGAAAAGAAAAAGAAAAAGAAAAACAGAAAAGAAAAAAAAAGCCCTTTAGTCCCGGTTGGTATTACCAACCGGGACTAGAGGGGCTCCACCATGGGCGCCGCGTGGAGACCCTTTAGTCCCGGTTGGTATTACCAACCGGGACTAAAGGTGGCTTTTAGTCCCGGGTAAATACCCGGGACTAAAGGCTGGGACCTTTAGTCCCGGTGGCGTAGTCCCGGTTGGATAACCGGGACTAAATCCAGTTTCCAACCGGGACTATATCCGGTTTCTCTACTAGTGTCATGACTGTTGACACCCCTGCTTTTTTCCTCTCTGGCTCACTATGTTCCATCTATATTTTTTTTATTATTCAGTTGTTTTATTCAGATTCTGTTCTCAAAGCAGAATATTGGATACAGGGTGTGATGTTTTAAATTGTCTTGTGCTATTCTGCCATTTTGGGCGAGAATTAACTACATAAAACTTGTTAATCTGGGCCCTTCATGGATTGCATAATGTTTCTTTTGCTCAATAGATAATGTGCAACATGCAGTTGTCATTTTAAATTTTTTGACAATACTGTAGGCATCTTTTTAATATGCAGGTCATTGCTGAAAGCCTGTCTGAGGAAGAGATTGGTGGCCTCAAGGAGTTGTTCAAAATGATTGATACAGACAATAGTGGTACTATAACATTTGATGAGCTGAAAGATGGCTTGAAAAGGGTAGGCTCAGAATTAACAGAAAATGAAATCCAGGCTCTAATGGAAGCAGTAAGTGCTTTTTCAGTCTTCACTAGTTCAGTCATAATTCCTTGCAGCTTTGTTCTGTGGATATTGATTCAAGTGTTTTTGACACATTTGTAATTTGTCTCAGGCTGATATTGACAACAGCGGCACCATTGACTACGGTGAATTCATTGCAGCCACGCTGCACATGAATAAGCTGGAGAGGGAGGAAAACTTGGTTTCAGCGTTCTCATTTTTCGACAAAGATGGAAGTGGCTTTATAACCATTGATGAGCTGTCACAAGCATGCCGTGAATTTGGTCTTGATGATGTTCACCTTGAGGATATGATCAAAGATGTTGACCAGAACAATGTTAGTCCAGTATTTGATCAACTCTCCGTCTCCATGCTTTAGTCGCATTCATGAATCTTGGTTTTGCTTGTTCACCAGCTAATTTCTGTATGGTTTTCACTTCAGGATGGGCAAATCGACTACAGCGAGTTTACGGCAATGATGAGGAAGGGCAATGCTGGTGCAACAGGAAGGAGAACCATGAGGAACAGCTTGCACTTGAATCTTGGCGAGCTCTTGAACCCCAGCAAAACCTAGTGCATATAAGAAGGCCTTGCTGGGTACATTTTCATGGCATCTGTACTTCTGGATGCGTCGTCCGTCAGGTGGTCTAATCTGAGATGTTGAGTGGTGGTCCTGTGGTGTTACTGAGATGCTGGAGAATTTTCGTAGTAATGGTGGTATCAGCTAGAGAAGAGAGGTGGTACACTATGGTTACTATGATCAACTGCTTATATGTATTCCTGTCGATGTAGATTGAACATTGTTGAAAACCTTCTCTAGAAGTACAACTTGCTGTTTTGTGTCAGTTTAGGCTGATACTAAAATGGCACTTTCAGGCAAGCTCCTCACTATCTGCCTTTTATTTTGACACCTTTTCCGTATAGAATTGACATCTTTATCCTGGAATTGGTGAAATGGTGGTTTGGACTTTGCCTTTTCCGGTCGATACTTCCAAGTGGCAGGCTTGCATTGGCCAGTGGGCAGATCTGCCTGGCTTTTACTGCGGAATAAATCTGGGAGGACCGGCCCTTCGGAGGGCAATGAGGACACTGGCCCTCTGCCTAGGGTCCAGCCCAACCACGGGCCAAGACGTGCATACATGATACATCATACATCCATATACACCTGCAGCCCAATATATAAGGACCCAGTACACTACACAACTCGAGCCCAAACCAACAGAGCGTTTGAAGCCCTAACATTTAAAGGCATTCTTAATTTTTTTAACCTAATTTTTCTAACGGCCATGTCTGGTGCTAAAAGTATGCTAGACAATATTGATATTGATGCCGTACCTAACAATTTTGCATCAAGAAATGCTCAAAAGAAGATGTTACCAATTGATGTATTTTGTACACATATTCTGCTATTTGTTCTACATGGATGTAAGACGCAATTGCTGGCTGCGCAGTTGGTTTCCTCCTTGTTCCTATTTTTCTTGATGAACCCATACGACTCTCCATATCCTCAAAAACCGAGGGTCAAGATCGGATTCAGCATTTATCCACACCAACTACCTTGCCCCTAGTGCCAGGCAGGGATTGTATTCATTTTGTAAAAAATCCATCCGTGCTGCAATTATTGAGTTCATGAATTGTGGATGAAATTTTAAATATATGTATATGTCAGTCAAAAAGCATAAAAATCTGGATGTTTCATTATGATCTTTATTATTGCAATAAAGAGGCCTTGTCCTGATCTTCTCAACGCATGCTTTCTTTGGCGACTATGACTTTAGGACTTACTCCCTCCATTCTCTTTTGATCATCACATTTCTAAAAACAATTTTTTTTATAGTCCCATTTGAGTTGTAGCATCAGATTTGTCATAAATGACCGTTTCGGTCTTTGTGCAGAGTAACTCCTTTGAAAAATGATTGGTGCATGCATATGAAAACATCAATACCGAGAAGTTTTCGTGGAAAAATAAGGAGTGTTTAATGACCTGATTAATTAGATGATAAGCAAGGTTTCTTCTCCTTGGTCATTGTGCCAAGGTGAAATGGGACTATCATAAGAGAATGTAGGGAGTACTACAATACTCTATATATTTCAAATTGTAAGTAATTTTAACTTTTTTGAAAAGTCAAAACATCTCAAGTTTGACCAAATTTATACAATAATCTACCAACATTTATGATATCAAGTAAGTACAATTTGATAGTATATCTATTTGGTGTCTTTATAGTCTTCATAATAATTATAGTCAAAATGTGCAACATGCAGTTGTCAATTTAAAAAAATTGACAATACTGTAGGCATCTTTTTAATATGCAGGTCATTGCTGAAAGCCTGTCTGAGGAAGAGATTGGTGGCCTCAAGGAGTTGTTCAAAATGATTGATACAGACAATAGTGGTACTATAACATTTGATGAGCTGAAAGATGGCTTGAAAAGGGTAGGCTCAGAATTAACAGAGAATGAAATCCAGGCTCTAATGGAAGCAGTAAGCGCTTCCTCAATTTTTACTAGTTCAATCATAATTCCTTGCACCTATGTTCTGTTACTATTGATTTTATGTTTTGACACATTTATAATGTCTCAGGCTGATATTGACAACAGCGGAACCATTGACTACGGTGAATTCATTGCAGCCACGTTGCACATGAACAAGCTGGAGAGGGAGGAAAACTTGGTTTCAGCGTTCTCATTCTTTGACAAAGATGGAAGTGGCTTTATAACCATTGATGAGCTGTCACAAGCATGCCGTGAATTTGGTCTTGATGATGTTCACCTTGAGGATATGATCAAAGATATTGACCAGAACAATGTTAGTCCAGTATTTGATCTACTCCCCGTCTCCATGTTTTAGCTGCATTCATGAATCTTGGTTTTGATNGTTCTGTGGATACTGATTCAAGTGTTTTTGACACATTTGTAATTTGTCTCAGGCTGATATTGACAACAGCGGCACCATTGACTACGGTGAATTCATTGCAGCCACGCTGCACATGAATAAGCTGGAGAGGGAGGAAAACTTGGTTTCAGCGTTCTCATTCTTTGACAAAGATGGAAGTGGCTTTATAACCATTGATGAGCTGTCACAAGCATGCCGTGAATTTGGTCTTGATGATGTTCACCTTGAGGATATGATCAAAGATATTGACCAGAACAATGTTAGTCCAGTATTTGATCTACTCCCCGTCTCCATGTTTTAGCTGCATTCATGAATCTTGGTTTTGATTGTTCGCTAGCTAATTTGTGCATGGTTTTCACTTCAGGATGGGCAAATTGACTATAGTGAGTTTACGGCGATGATGAGGAAGGGCAATGCTGGTGCAACAGGAAGGAGAACCATGAGGAACAGCTTGCACTTGAATCTTGGCGAGCTCTTGAACCCCAGCAAAACCTAGCGCATATAAGAAGGCCTTGCTGGGCAAATTGTCATGGCATCTGAGGTTTTAGATGCGTCGTCCATCAGCCGGTCTAATCTGAGATGTTGAGTGGTGGTCCTGTGGTGTTACTGAGACCATGGAGAATTTTCGTAGTAATGGTGGTATCAGCTAGAGAAGAGAGGTGGTACACTATGGTTACTGTGATCAACTGCTTATATGTATTCCTGTTGATGTAGATTGAACATTGCTGAAAACCTTCCCTAGAAGTACAACTTCTTTGCTGTTGAGTGTCAGTTTAGGTTGATATTGGCAGGGATCTGGTTCTAGAAATTCTCACTTGGAACTAGGTATTGGTAGTTCCAAGAAATCCTGAATCTGGAACTAGATCCGTGTCGATAGTGTTTAGATGGATCAAATTTTTTATAGTTTAGATAAAATACAAATATTTAACCATTTTTAATTTAGTCTACAATCCAATTTGGATCTCGGAATTGGAACCCTGCCAAACAAGGCCAAACATGAAATTGAATAATATTTTTTTTATCAACATCTTTAATATGAGGACCGACACCAAAATAAAAATAAAAATCTTCTCCGTGATTGCAGCCACTTTGCAAGGTTGTGCCGGTACCAATCACCTCAGGTATCTTATCTTACTATTACTAATTGAAACTCAGGTATCTTACCTTACTATTTGTCGGCGTCGAAAATGGCCGACTAGTGAATTTTTGTGGGATTGCGTGCTAAGGTCCGGATGGTTCGCGAGAGGACACAAGGATTTATACTGGTTTGGGCACGAACGCCCTACGTCCAGTTCGATGCTGCTCGTGTTACCCGCGTTGCTCGTAGTACAGGGTTACAAGCGGTCGAGAGAGGGAGGGGCTCCCAAGTCTCTGTGAGTCAGTATGGGCGTCTGTCCGTGGAGTTCGGGGGGAGAAAGAGCGTGACCCTCCTTTCCCTTTTATAGTTCAAGGGAAGAGACTGGGTCGGATACATAATCAGATCAAAAGAGAGAGAAACCCCGAGGGGGAGAAAGGAAAAAAGGGCCAGAAGGTCGGGCAGGCCTTCATCCCTCCACTCGTCGTCGTGTCCTGTCTTGGGGATCGTGAATAGTATTCATGATGAGCATCCTGTAGTAGTTGTCAGTAGTATTTGACGTTTCGGCACTGCTTCACCAGTCCTCCATTACTCGTTTAGGGGTAATGATAGTCGGG
This sequence comes from Alloteropsis semialata, assembly GCA_004135705.1. Classification (NCBI taxonomy): domain Eukaryota; kingdom Viridiplantae; phylum Streptophyta; class Magnoliopsida; order Poales; family Poaceae; genus Alloteropsis; species Alloteropsis semialata. The sequence continues at coordinate 12,781 of QPGU01000027.1, read as the reverse complement.
CTATGGTGGAGTGGAAACCGGAGTCATTAACGTTCTGGCCCTCGCCAGGGCTGGACGCGTGCTTGGCACGTCCCGTCACTTGTTCATGACGAGGCAGGCGATGGGCGTGCCACCTCATTACTTATTGATGACGAGGCAGGCGCCGCGCACGCGACCATATCACCGTTAGTGTTTAGGCCAGGCGGGCCGGCATTTTAGGTGAGTGGCGCCCGCTGTAATGATTAATGCGGGCAGCGTTCTGTCACGTCCTGGTCCTGCCACGCCTGACAGGCCCCGCTCCTCTGTTATGATGGCTAGTTGACCCGGAGAGAGTCGGGCGAGGCGGAGAGGCAGCTGGCGGGCCCACGCCTCTTGAGGGTCGGGCGAGGCGGGCGTTGCTGCCTACGGTGACCGCCTCGTCCGACCCCCGCAGGGTCGGGCGAGGCGGAGTGATTTGCCCCACCTTGGTCGCCTATCCCCTGGGGGTAGGGCGACGCGGAGCATGGCATGTTCTGGCCGCGGTTGGGCCACAACTGGGCCGTAGCCGGGCTATAGCCGAGTCGTGGGCTTATCCAGGAGTAGGTTATAGTTAGATTTAGGTGTCTTATCCTCGTGGTTTAGGCGCCCTGGATATTTATATCCGACAGTAGCCCCCGAGTCCCTTCATGGGTCGTCATGACCTATGTAGGGACTTTATGCTGGATCCTTAACTCCTGCTGTGGGTGTGCGCGAGCGCACCACTGGGTGTAGCCCCTGAGCCTTTGAGCGAGTCGTAGACTCGGTCAGAGGGTGGATCCATGAGTTTTTACTGTCTCCTTCACCGGGAGCGCGCGAGCGCACCCGGTGGGTGTAGCCCCCGAAGCGACTGGGCGAACCCTAGCGTTCGCTCGGTTGCTGAGACTGGCCCGAGTGGTCGTGTCACCGCCCAGAGTCGTCATCCCTTTTTAGGAATCGAACGCCAGTCAATACCGTCTGTAAATAGGCCTGCACCCCGCGTCGCAGCTCGCCGCGCGGCACGCCATCTACACAGGATTCTGACCCGCTCGGTCTTGTCGGTCCTTTTTGGGACACGCGGCCGCCGCCTCTTCAGCAGGGGTTTTTGTCCTTTCTGAGCCGATGGCATGATCGCGCCGCGTGGCCAAACTCTGTAGCCCCTGTGCGGGGCTCGGGCGAGGCTGCTCCTAGCTATAAATAGGGGTTCCTGCCTGGCTCCTTGAACACCCAAACTGGTTCCTTTCCTCCCTATTTTCTCCTCCCCATTTTTTCCTGATGGAGCAGGCTAGCGCCGGCACCGCCCTGGGGCGTCCTCCAGAGGGTGGAATCGGGAGCTTAGGGCGTTGAAGCCAAAAGAATCCCAGCGAAGGACGGGGTTCAAGGTGCTGGCAGAGGCGCGGCAATCTCGCCTCCCACGCCCGTCACCTCGGTGGTGGTGGTGTGGGAGGGGGGCGTTGTGTGCTGCCCGGTCGTCGGCGCTGCCGATCCTTCCACTTCCCCCTTCTGGTGCCTGCATTCCGTGGGCCTTTTCCAGAAGGGTTCGAGGTCGTGGTGGATCGTTGGTGCCGCTCTCCGCCTTCTCTGCAGCGGGCTATCGCTTACGCAGCCCCCAAGCGGCTCTCTGCCCGCTTTTCTGGGGGTAACCGTTGTCGGCGCTGCTCGCCGTCGGAGGCGGAGATGGCTCGGAGCCTACTGCGGCGGTCGGCTCGCTGCCGGAGGCCGTTCCTGTGCACCTTCACCCTTCAGGGCGTCTTCTGGGCAGAAGAAGCCAAAAGAAGGCCAGCGACCCTGGAATGCATGGCCTTCGGCTTGGTTTAGGGCTCCTTCTCCTCTTAGATGCCCATGATCGCCACGTAAGGGTGGCGATCCCTGTTTGTATTTTTCTGCGGCCGCGTGCCGTGTGTACTTCATCCTTGTTCATGAATGAAAGTGTTGTTTTGTTTGTGTTTTCTGCGACCCATCGTTGGTCTCTGTTTGCGATTCCGATCTCCATGTGTATCCCGAGACCTGTGTCCGGACGGGGAATCGTTTCGTCTTTTTGCGTTTTCCCCTCACGCTTTCCTTGCGATAGGAAGGAGGGTAAGAGATGCATCACACTTTGCCACTCAGTCCGAAGCACGGTTCTCGTTGAGCTTCAAACGGGTAGGTTCGAGTGAGGCCCCAACGCCCCTTCTGAGGGGAGTCGGATCGGATCAACTTGTGAACAACCTCAACAATTCCCTGGCACCTAACCCCCTTAGTTCTCGTGACCGTTCGACAGGTCACGAGGGCTCGTTTCCTCTTTACGGTAAGATACATGGGGTCGGGCGTTTCTGGGCTCGAACGCGGGTCGGGGTGCCCTCGGTACTCATGTACCAGGGTACTGGCCTCTTAGTGGACCCACCCGTTCCCGCCCCTCGCTCGGGTGGTGCTCGAGAGCGGCCTTCGAACCCTTCTCGGGCCGGCCTTCGAACCCCTGGGCTATTTTGGGCTTCGATTGGGCCGCCCTGGCCTGGTTCTTACCTTGTGGGCCCGCTCGGTCGTCCGAAAATGGGCCGCCGTAGAGATTTATGGCGTCGGGTCATGGCGCGGTCGACGAGGAGACGTGGGGGTCGTGGGCATCGTGGGCAGGGAGCCGCTGCGCGTTTCCCGAGCACATCCCATCCCTGTCCTCATAAATACCAGGGGAGGGCCTCTCCCCTTCTCCTTCACGTTTCCCATCTATTCTCGTGCCACACCTTGCCTTTGCCCTAGCCGCAGTAGCTTTTTGCCCTACCGCCGCCGCCGCCATCACCGCCATCACCGCCGCCGCCGTAGCGCCTCGCTCGCGAATCTACGCCTGCAATGGGGTCATGGCCACGTTCCTTGGTGACAGAGACTCACTTCAATCGCCTAGTGGAGCGGGGCCTCTTGTGCCTGAGGATGGAGGCGGCGGAGTGGATCGTTCCCGGTCCCGAGGACTCCCCGCAACCGCCGCCGGGGGTATGTCCTTCGTCCCCTTCCACGAGCGGGGCCTGGGATTCCCTCCCCACTGGTTCCTCCGCGGGGTCCTACATCACTACAAGTTAGAGCTGTAGCATCTCAACCCCAACGGGATCCAACACATGGCGGCAGTCGTCGCCATGTGTGAGGGCTTCCTCGGCATCGAGCCTCACTTCGCTCTCTGGAAGTGGTTCTTCTTCCTCGACATCGTGGAGAGGGAGGGGGGCGTGTGGCCTTTGGGGTGCGCCGGCATCCGCCTTCGTGGCGGGAAGCGGGCGGCCGGGTACCTCCGGCTTCACCTCACCGACTCCAACAAAGGGTGGCACTCCCAGTGGTTCTACTTGAAGAACGACTCCGATGCCCCCTTCCCGTTCTACACTGGGCGCATGATCCTCGAGCGCCCCGAGGAGTGGACGTGGGGTCCATCCAAGGACGAGAAGCGGTCGGTCCCCGACCTCTTGGTGGGGGTTAAACGCCTGGTGAAGCGCTGGAAGGTGACCGGCGCGGGGGTGATCGCGGCGTACCACGCTCGCCGCGTTCTCCCGCTCATGGCGCGCCGTCTGCAGCTGCACCAGATGACGCCCGACTCGGATTGGGTCGGGTCGGCGATGACCCGCGAGCCGCTGACCGAGAGTGAGATCCGCCGGCGTCTCCGCGACGCTGTGGTCCGTTCAGAGGCGAACTACCCCGTCCAGGGTCATCTGCCCATGAAGCCCGTCAACAGGTCCATCACCGTGGTAAGACTCGTCGAGCTTTCCTTTGTTTAGCTTAAGTTCCCTCTTGATGAAGGTTTCCGACGCAGGGGCTCCTCAATTACACCCCGTCGCGTCCACCCCTGCCCGAGGACATCCAGCGGAGGGCGGAGAACCGCGAGCGTGCAGAAGCGGAGCGGAAGAGGGCCGACGACGCCCGGAGGAAGAAAACGGCCCGAGTGTTGGCCAGAGACAAGAAGCAGATGGCATACCGCTGCCGCCGTAGTGCGGCACTCCTAGACGGGTTATGGAACCTGGGAATGGGTCCCTTCGTCGACCAGGAGGCCACCGACGAGGATGACGACGACAACAGCCTATCGGGGTTCTCCGACCTGGAGACCGAGGAGGAGGATGTGGAAGCCAAGGGCTCCGGGAGGGACGCCGATGGTGGCGGCGACCAGTCTCCCGTCGACTGGGAGGAGGCAGCACGCGAGGACGACCCCCCAAGCTGCGATGCGCCGACCGTCGAGGGCACGGGCCACGAGGAGCACAGCCCTCTCCGTGATCCCACCGGGAAGGGTCAGCTCACGATGTCCCAGAGGGCCGACAGGGGCAAGCGCCCGAGGGCCGAGGGTTCGAGGTCAGAAGAGCCGCCCCCGAAGAGGAGCTCGGCGTTCCCATCGACATCCAGGTGCGCTACTCTGTCTTTAGCACCTTTTCCCTTCTTCTGTTGTTATCGAGTTCTCAGTTTCTTCGTGGTGCAAGTCTGGAAGGCGGGTCGTCCCCCTCGCGTTGGCACCCAGAAAGGTGCTTGCGAGGCAGACGGTGGGCGCCGCGCTAGGCTGGGGCTCAGCTTTACCCACCCAGTGGTGCAGGCGGCGCTTGGGTCAGCAAGTGCGGGTGACGGGCCCGGCGGCTCGATTATTATGGGAATTACGCCACCGTGATCGCCCGGCCTCGTGGTGCAGCCCGACCTTCTGGCTTCAAGCGTGGAAAGCACTGCCGCGCCCAATCCCGATGATCCAGGCGCCGTACCCCCATCTTCCCAACAGCAGATCCCCGAGCCGGCTGCCCCGACACTCGATGGTCCGGGCAGTCAGAAGCTCCCCGTCCGGCAGGAGGAGGAGGACGCCGCTCCATGCGGCGCGCCTGGGGATTCCGTGCCCATTGATCCGGCGGCAGCAGGCTCCGCATCCTCGACTGCCGTTGGTGGAGGTGCTTCTAAGGCGACGCCGGTCGTCCCCGAGGAACGGGGGGAGCACTCTGGAACAGACCCCGTCAGAATCCCGTCTCCCGGTGCGGGGACCGCCGAGGGTCGGCAAGCGATGCGCCTGGGGAGGGACGCCTCCACCTTTGGAGGCCGTCCTCTCTGATGGGCCGACCGGCAGAACCCCGACGCCACGGCCTTCACGCTGGACGACGGCGCGGAGCAGAACGATTGTCGGCAGATCAAGGCCGGGGTCAGTTCCGTAGTTGGAGCCCTACGTGCCGCACTTGATACGCTCCAAAACGTGGTCATTCCCTCCGTCGAGGTGAGTTCTTCCTTTTCCTCTGTGTTTTTTGACTTTCTTCAAGAAGGATCACGTTGTGATATTTTTCGTTCTTTCGCAGTCTCTGATGAACCGTAGCCGTGAGAAGTCTATCTTCCTTCGGCGGGAGAAGGGCGTGTGGGATCGGTCGGCCGCTGAGAGGGCGGAGCGAGAAGCACTGGTAGCCCAGTTGGCCGCCGCTCATCGTGAGGTGGAAGATGCGCGTGCCCAGGTTCGGGCAGTGTCAGAGGAGCAGATTGCCTCCATCCGGCAAGAGGTCAACGCCATCCACATGCGGGCCTGAGAGACGCTTGTGGCACAGCTGGCCGCCGTCCTTCAAGGAGCCAACTCCGCCCGGGTGCGCGCTCAGGAGGCGTGCGAGCACGCCCAGGATGCCGAGCGGACAAAGAGGGACGCACTCACGTCTTGGGCCTCTGAGTCGGCCACTCGGGATGTGGAGCGCCGTCAGCTGCAGGACGAGCGCGACCGCCTCCGTGCCGAGCGGGACCAGGCCACCGATGCCTTGCAGCAGGTGTGTGAAGAGCTCGTGGGGGCTCTGGCGAGTCGGGATGACGCTCTTTGGCTTGTTGTCGTTCGGGACTGCGACTTAGCAGGAGCTCGGGCGGCCCTGGAGGTCGAGAGGAGTGCGCGGATCGAGGCCGAGGGCGTTGCCACCGAGATGGGGACTGCGGCCATGGTGGATCAAGTGACAATCGCTCGCCTTCAGGGCGAGCGAGAACAGCTTGAGGCCGCGCTAAAACTGGAGGTCGAGGATCATGATGCCCTTCGGTCTGCTACCACCGCTGCGCTCGACCGCCTCGGGATGAGGGCAGAGATAGGGTCAAGCTCGTTGCCAACCCAAGTCTCTCGAATCCCGACCCGGACGCGAGCCTTGGCGGCGGACAGGCTCTTCCTCGGAGTGGGCGGGCCTTCGCCGTGGCTCGATCGCACTACGACCAGATCGGGCTGGAGTTCCTTGCGGAGGGCTTCGCACTGGGCACCACCTTGGACGAGGTGCGTTTGCTGGAAGAAGAGGTGGCCTCGCTGTCTTCGACCTTGGCTGCATCAACACAGAGGGAGAACGGGCCGTGGACCCATTAGTTAGTTTGCTTCTTTTTGTGTTCAAACTGTTCTGAGCCCTTAGGCTCGCATACTGTGTTCAGACTTGTGGCCGAGTGGGAAGTGTTCCCGGGTCGGCCGAATTTGGTTTTATCTCATTTGAATTTTATAATCGTTTGTGTGTGTGTGTGTGTGTCAGCCCCCGAGTTCTCATTCAGTTCTGTGTTTTGTTGGGGCCATCGCGAGGGTGAGTGGATCTGGCGCGGTTGGTGAGCATCCGAGCTGTTGCCTTCGAGGCCTTTGACTCTCCGCAGTCCTACCAACACTTCCAATCCTACCCTTCCCTCGGCTTGCCTTTGCCAAAACGCGCAGCATGAGAGAAATCGGGCGCTGACAAGACCCAGTGTCCTAAGGGACATTAGGTAGCCCCCGAGTGACCTCCGACCCCGTTACACGGGGTCGGTGGTCGCTATTGAGTGAATGGGATCGTGTGAAAAGTATGAATGGTATTGACAAGGGTAAAAGCGACGTAGCTGTTCGATGTTCCAGGCGTTTGTGAACTCCTCGCCATCGGTGTTCTGCAACTTGTATGATCCGGGTCAGAGAACTTGAGAGATTATGTATGGGCCTTCCCAAGGGGATGAGAGCTTGTGGCGATCCTTGTTGCTTTGAACTAGCCACAGAACCAAATCTTCGACCTCGAATGCACGTTGGCGCACTCGACGGTTATGATAACGGCGTAGCGCTTGTTAGTATTTGGCGGAATGAGCCAGTGTGATCTCCCGAGCCTCTTCTAGCTGGTCGGCAGCGTCCTCTAGGGTGGATTGGTTGCCGACCTCGTCATAAGCGCGAACTCTCGGCGAGCCGTAGTCGAGGTCGGTTGGGAGAATGGCTTCTGAGCCGTATACCATGAAAAACGGAGTGAACCCTGTTGCCCGGCTAGGCGTTGTTCTCAAACTCCAGACCATCGCGGGCAGCTCCATGATCCATCGGCCGCCAAATTTGTTTAGCCGTTCGAAGATTCGAGGCTTGAGGCCTTGAAGGATCATGCCGTTTGCGCGCTCGACTTGCCCGTTGGTTCGGGGGTGTGCTACAGCCGCCCAGTCGACTTGGATATGGTATTTGTCGCAAAATCAGAGAAATTTCTTTCCCGTGAATTGCGTACCATTATCCGTAATGATGGAATTGGGAACTCCAAAACAGTGGACAATGTCGAGGAAGAACTTGATAGCCTCCTTCGATTTGATTTGTATAATCGGGCGAACTTCAATCCACTTGGTAAACTTGTCGACTGCGACAAACAAGTGGGTGAAGCCCCCGGGTGCTTTTTTGAGGGGTCCGACCATATCCAGCCCCATACCGCGAACGGCCACGTGATGGGGATGGTTTGGAGGGCTTGAGCCGGGAGGTGGGTTTGTTTTCCGTAAAACTGGCATCCTTCGCAGGTGCGCACTATGTGCGTGGCGTCCCACAATGCTGTGGGCCAGTAGAAACCTTGCCGGAATGCGTTTCCGACAAGGTTATGAGGTGCGGCGTGATGGCCGCACGTTCCTCCGTGTATGTCTTCCAGCAACTGTTTCTCCTGTTCGAAAGGGATGCAACGTTGGAGGATTTTTGTGTGACTTCGTCGCTACAGTTCTCCTTCTATAATTACATAAGATTTGGCGCGACGCGCAATGCGTCGGGCCTCGGTTTTGTTTTCAGGGAGCTTGTCCCTGATAAGGTAATCGAGGAAAGGATGTCGCCAGTCTGTGGGGTCGGCCTCGGTGGCTTCGTCCAGGGTGGCCACTGCCAAGGCCAACAGGTCGGTTAAGGCTTGTTCTGGTGGGCCGGCGGCGTCCATTGAGCCGCGGGTTTCCATTACCTCGGTGGTGACTGGGGACGGGGCGGCGTCAGCCCCCGAGCCCTGGGCGGGCGTCAAGTCCTGGGTGGGCTGCGCCGTGCCCGTCAGCTCCGCAGTCAAGATGCTGACTGACGGGTGCTGCTGGTCGCTAGCGAAGACACCTGTCGGAACCAGTTCCCGACCCGACGCTTTTTTGGCCAACTCATCGGCTGCTTCGTTGAATCGCCATTTGATGTGTTTGAGCTCGAGGCCATCGAACTTGTCCTCAAGCTTTCTGACTTCTTGGCAATATGTCGCCATGATCTCGCTTTCGCAGCTTGACTCTTTCATGACCTGGTCAACCACGAGTTGGGAATCGCCTCTTATCTCAAGGCGCCGGATTCCCAGCTCGATTGCGATCTTCAGGCCGTTGATGAGTGCCTCATATTTGGCCACGTTGTTTGATGCCGGGAAATGAAGGCAGACTATATATCTCATTTGGACTCCTTGTGGGGAGACGAAAACCAGTCCGGCCCCCCGCTCTTGTTTTGACCAAAGACCCATCGAAGTACAAGATCCAATACTCCTGGTCGGCCGGCTCTGGCTTTCGGCGATGAAGTCGGCTAGGACTTGGGACTTAATGGCCGTTTTAGGGTGGTATGTGATTCCCTGTCCCATCAACTCGAGTGCCCATTTGGCAATCCGACCTGTGGAGTCAGGGTTGTTGATGATTTCTCCAAGGGGGAACGAGCTCACAACCGAGATTGGGTGTGAGTCGAAGTAATGACGCAACTACCTCTTGGCAATCAAGATGGTGTATATCAGCTTTTGGATCTGAGGGTACCGCGTTTTTGTGTCGCTGAGTACCTCACTGATAAAGTACACCGGGCGCTGAACCTTGAGGATGTGTCCTTCTTCTTCCCGTTCCACCACGAGGGCTGCACTCACGACATGCGTCGTTGCCGCGATATAGAGCAGGAGTGGCTCCCCTTGGGTTGGCGGGACCAGCACCGGCGCCTTCGTTAGGACTGCCTTGATCTGTGTAAGGGCCTCTTGGGCCTCTTGGGTCCACGTAAATCATTTCGACTTTTTCAGTAGGCGATACAGGGGGAGGACTCGTTCGCCAAGCCTTGAAATGAATCGGCTCAAGGCAGCGAGGCATCCCGTGACCTGCTGCACCCCTTTCAAGTTCTGAATCGGGCCCATTTTGCCAATGGCCGCGATTTTCTCCGGGTTGGCCTCGATCCCTCGCTGGACACAATGAAGCCAAGCAGCATCCCTCTGGGCACCCCGAATATGCATTTCTCAGGGTTGAGTTTGACGCCGTTCGCCCGAAGTTTGTCGAATGTCTTTTGGAGGTCGGCCACGAGCTGGTCGGCCTGTTTAGACTTTACTACGATGTCGTCAACGTATGCCTCAACAGTCTGGCCAATGAGGTCATCAAAACATCTGAGCATACGCTGTTGGTATGTGGCTCCAGCGTTTTTGAGTCCGAACGGCATTATTACGTAACAATATGAACTGAACGGTGTGATGAAGGAGGTCGCGAGCTGGTCGGACTCCTTCATCGCGATCTAATGATATCTGGAATACGCATCGAGGAAGCAAAGAGTTTCGCATCCTGAGGTTGAGTCGACTATCTGGTCTATGCGCGGTAAAGGAAACGAATCCTTCGGGCACGCTTTGTTGAGACTCGTATAGTCAACACACATTCTCCATTTTCCATTCTTTTTTCGTACAAGAACAGGATTGGCTAACCACTCGGAGTGGTACACTTCCTTGATGAACCCGCCGCCAAAAGCTTTGCGATCTCCTCCCCGATGGCCTTGCGCTTCTCTTCGTCAAAGCGGCGCAGGCGTTGTTTCACCGGCTTGGAGCCAGGCCGAATATCCAAGGAATGCTCGGTGACTTCCCTTGGGATACCCGTCATGTCCGAGGGTTTTCACGCGAAAATGTCGATATTTGCGCGGAGGAAGTCAACGAGCGCGCTTTCCTATTTGGGGGACAGCTTGGTCCCGATCCGAGCCACCTTCTCCTTGGCGTTGGCCAGGTCGAGCTGCACCTCCTTGGTGTCCTCCGTCGGCTGGAAGGATGTTGTCCCTCGGTTGGAGTCAGGAGCCTCTTCGACCCGACGGGCTCGGATCGGCGCGAGCTCTCCGCGGAGGCGATGGCCGCCGAGGCCAGCTCGCAGCTTTCGGCTTCACTTTGATAGGCGCGTTGGAAGGATGAGCCCACCGTGATGACCCCCTTTGGCCCCGGCATCTTGAGCTTCAAGTAGGTATAGTTGGGGACGGCCATGAACTTCGTGTAACATGGCCGACCCAAGATGGCATGGTAGGACGCATGGAAGCCCCCCATCTTGAACGTGAGGGTCTCCATCCTAAAATTGGACAGGATCCCAAACGTGACAGGCAGGTCGATCTGCCCAAGGGGGACAGCCTGCTTCCCGGGAATGACCCCGTGGAAGGGTGCCCCGATCAGGCGGATACGCACCCGGTCGATGCCCATCGCGTCGAGAGTGTCGGCGTAGAGGATGTTGAGTCCGCTCCCGCTGTCCATCAAGACCTTGGTGAGCCGCTTGCGCCCGATGATCGGGTCGACCACCAGTGGGTACTTTCCCGGTCGAGGGACGAACTGCGGGTGATCGTCACGGTCGAAGGTTATGGCCGCCTCTGACCATCGGAGAAAGGTCGGCGTGGCCGGCTCGGCGGCGAATATATCGCAGCGCTCGGCTTTTGCCCGACCCCTACTGACAGAGGCCTCGGTGCCTCTGAAAATCATCAGACAGCCATTGGGCTCCGGGTAAGGGTCGGGCGCCGTATCCTCCACCTGTTCAGGTCCCTTGGGCGCTGGGTCGGGCCTTCGCTTCCTTGGCTCCCACTTTCGGGTATCTCTGGTCATGAATTTCTTCATGAGAGTGCACTCCTTGTAAAGGTGCCTCACGGGGAACTCGTGATTTGGACAGGGTCCGTTCCACATCTTCTCGAAGTGGTTAGTCATCTCTCCCGTTGGAGGTTGGGCCCCCGGCTTCCGCTCAGCTGCCGCCATTGTGGCAGCGTCGGAATCCTGGCGGCGGGCCTTGTCCCTCTTCTTCTTGTTGTTTGGACGGTTGGAGGGACCCTCGTCCGCATCTTCGACGGGTTTACCCTTCCCCTCGGGGGAATGGTGAAAAATTGCCCCGACCACCTCCTCGCCAGAGGCGTGGCTCATGGCTATGTCAAGGAGATCTTTCGCAGTGCGGGGACTTTTCCATCCAAGCTTATGGACGCGGAACTTGCAAGTTGTCACACCCGGATTTACGAAGGAAATCCGAATGCTACTATATGTGTACCCAGGAAGTCTTTACACACATATAGCTCAGAAATGAATATCAAAGAAAGGAAAAACAGCGCTCGATAACAAAAACAGAAATAAAGTCATTACATCACAGGCATTAAATTATTATCGAGTTATCAAAGTAGCGGAAGCCTGATACAATCTAACTCCAAAACGTCTCCACAGGGACTCTGACTGGGGGAATGCACTGCCTAGAAGTCCGGAAACTCATCGGGGAATGCATCCACTGGCGGCTCATCTGAGTACCCATCCGGGATTTTGTTGATATGAAGCAAGTGTAAGTAATCCATCTTACTTAGCAAGCATAACATGATTAAATGAGGCTCAAAAGGGCTATGCAAGGTTTAAACTGCGGTTAGCATTTTTAGTTGATTACTTTTAGAATTAACCTAAATTACTACAGTTATATGACAACCCTGGTTGTAACCCACATTATAAAAGCATATGAAATATTATAAATGAACAACATCATATTAAACCATTTATCCAGAAACAAGGTACCCGAGTCAAAAAGGATCCAGGCCGCTCTTAACCGTGAGCACGGCTGTTATAACAGTTTTACACTCTGCAGAGGTTGTACACTTTCACCACCGGTCGTGATCCCCTTGCCTTCGGCACGCACTCCCTTCACACCACGTGAAATGAGTACAGGGTTCCACTACGAGACCTTTCAAAAGACACCCTAACAAGCTAGTGGCCGCTATGGTTTCATGATCGGCGCATGGAGCCCTCCTCCCGGGATCGGCGACCACTCAGGGCGCAACGTGAGTGTCCCGATGGCGCTCAGGGCGCAACGTGAGACATACCGATGACACTCAGGGCGCAGCGTGAGTTCATCCCCAGGTAGGCGAGACCCATACTGATAACCCCACACCCCCACTTGCGCCTTTCGGTAACCACTAGACAAGCTAGAGCCGTACAGTTTACTTAGTCAAGACCAGAGCCATGTGATTCCTGTGGTTGTACGGTTTTCCTGGGTGGCCGCTTTAAGAATCGGAACCTTAAGGAGAGACGCTTAGAGCAATCCAAACACATGCTCAAGCTCCCTAAACCAAGTTGCTATAAAGCATATTTTAATAAGGTTCCGAGTATACCATTAGTCAAGATTAACATTTATTCATCGATCATTAGCGGTTGCAAGCAAGCTAAGCACAACTAACTTATCTACCCATATGCATAAACCCAGGGTAACAAGGTATATAGGATAAACAAGTCTAGTCATTCCTAGGGTTTAAAAAATTAGACACATGCTTGAATGAATAACATGATTAATAGGTGAATAGGTATCAAGGATAAATCATGTTACACTTGCCTTCCTCAAAGTATTGCTGCTGATCCGGATCTTCAAACTCTTGCTCAAAACCGGCCTCGTACTGCTCACCGTCTACACAAGCGTTCCATCACCACAC